>CAUYQG010111422.1:0-81352 GCA_963574415.1 Tarsius wallacei | reverse complement strand
CAATTTTTTTTTTTGAGTTGGAGTCTCACTCTGCCACCCAGACTGGAGTGCAGTGGCCACTCCCGGCCACCGCAGCCTCGACCTGCTGGGCTCCGGTGATCCTTCTGCCTCAGCCTTCCAAGTAGCTGGAACTACAGGTGCGTGCTACCATGCCCGGCTAATTTTTGATTTATTGTAGAGATGAGGTCTTGCCAAGTTGCCCAGGCAGGTCTCGAACCCGTGGGCTCAGGCAATCCACTCACCTCAACCTCCCAAAGCGCAGGATTACAGGCTGAGCCACCGAGCCATTAGTTCTACTTGTTGAGAAATGATTGCTTTTCCTTGTACTAATCGTAGAGATAAATGGGCCCCTCCCGTGTGTGTTGCTGGCTACTTCCCTGACAAAGTTTGTTGTCTTTCTCAGTCTTCATTTTCCCCTTTCTCTCAGTGGTCTAAGTCTCTATGACTTCCTTCTCTTTTTTTTGAAATGTGTTCTTCCTTGATCTTCTAGGATGTTCCTCTTCCACTTACCTTCACTTGTTTCTTTTTCTCCTGTATTGCCAATCTGTCCCCTCCTTCCTGCCCAGAAGTTTGTTTATTCCTCTTCTGCCTGCCTTGCTTTCTCAAGCAAGTTTGCCTGGTTGTGATACTCACTTTGGCCTTCTCAGATGTGACTTTCTTCACTCTTTCTCTGTCCTCTGGTTAGAGCACCCACCTCCGGTTTTGCATTTCCTCTTGCCTGACTGATCTCTGCCCAGGTGTCCTCTGACTTCCAGAAAGCAAGTCATTGAAAATGGAATGCCTTGCAGCTTCTTCTGAACAGACATTCAGGGCCCTACTCCTCTCAGTAAAGCACACGTTCCGGGACTCAGAACTAGTCTGGAAATGTTCTCCCTTTCACCATTCTTCATGTACCTTCAGTCACCCTACCCTACTAACCCCTTTCTTTAGTCTCTCTGGGGCTGCATTCTTCCTCTTTGTTTCCATACTTCATGTGCTGGTGTTCAAATGTTTTCACAAATTCTTTGACACTCTTCCCATAAAAAAGGCGGAGTCTAATTCCTCTCCTCTTGAATATGGGCCAGCCCACATAAGAATAGAATGTGGTGAGAATGATGCTATGTGATTTCCAAGGTTGGGGTAGGAAACGTGATAAGGCATCCACCTGCTTCTCTCTTTCACTCAGGGCATGCACTGGAGCCCTGAGCTTCCATATGAGAAGTCTAGCTACCTGAACACCTTCATAATACTGAGACCATGGAGAGGGAGTTTAGACTACATAGAGATAGAGGTGACTATGGGGCCCCCAGCTGAGTGAAGAAGCCTCACATGATTCCAGACCCTTATCCCCCACCCCCACTTTTTTGAGCCATCCCAATGAAAGCCAAATAGAGCTGATATAGGGGTAGATATGAGCAATTCCTGGTGAACTCTGCCCAAATTGCAGAATGATGGTCAAAATAACATCATTGTTTTAAGCCACTGCCTTTTGGGGAGCTTTATTATCCAGCCATAGTAACTGGAAAATGGAACTACCAGAAATTCTCAAATGAAGTGTTGAGATTGGTTTGGGGTATGCAGCAATTAATGTGTGACCAACAGAACTAAAGTTAGTAGCGAAGAGAATTTTAAAAAAAGATATGGTAGATTCACGGTCAGTTCTCCCTCACCTCCATTCCCATTTGCTTCCTTGAGAAGGAGAGATGGGAGTTGCTGCTTGTTCACACATCTGTAATCATGCCTGATCCCAGTTCTCCCTTGGCAAAAGTTCATCTTTCATCTCATGTATCCTAATGGGAAAGTAGTGAGAACCAGTGGTCTAAGCCTCCCTGCCTCATGCCTGAACGGCACTGCCTGTTTCCTCTCTCACTCTCTTTATTCCCTCACTTTAACCTTAAAAACCCTTAAGTTTCCTACCATACATGTCTTTGTTACATGTATAGTTAGTAGTAGACTCATACACCTATTGTGTGGGAAACCAAAGTCATGAAAAACTGTATCCATCTGGTATTCAAGGCCTTTCTATTTTTCTCACAATTTATTAAGAGTGATAGGTGAGAGTCTCCCTAAGACCTCAGCGTATAGGACTGTCCTTTCTGTTGATTTTGGAGAAGGTTGAAGATAGAAATACAGCCCTGGGAGGGGCACCTCTTTGACACTTGTGTACTAGGATGCTCTCTGTTTCCTGGGTTACTGAGGAAGCCAGGGGCCTGGTTTACCTGCCAACTGCGCTTTTGACACACCGAGGCCTTTCTAGTGATAGCCTGTGTTGGTTGGGTGGTCTATAGAACCTTACTGTCCTACAAGTGGATAGCTAGGCAATTCTTGACTTCTAGTGAGCTGGTCTTTCCAGTGGGCCTCAGATTTATATAATCAAAGCAATTTATCATCTTGAATGGTTCTATTTTGGGGTCTTTTAATGCCATGAGTTTCCCATAGACACATTCTTGATGACAGATAAGGGCATTTTTGAGCATATAAGCCAAAGTCAAGTTAAATTCTATAGCTATATATGGTCTATTCGTCTTTTTTAAGCAGGGAGAATTCTTTACTCAGATTATCTCACACAAACTTGATATAAAATGTCCTGTTTCTCTTTAATATTGCAACCCATGCAAATCAAATTTCAGGAAGGTCTTGACACACATTCAAATGGGCTACTCTATTTAGGAAACACTGAGTTGGTGTTTGTGTTCTTATCCCATTAGCTACAAGCATATTTTGCACAGATTTCAAAAAGTACCCTCTTGTCTTTTTAAAGGTAAGTAGACACTGAATGTTAGAGGAACCCATTCTTCCTATCATAAAATTCTTATTTAGTCAGGATTAACATTGTTTTATATAGAAACTCTATTTTGTCTTAGACTCAAAAAAAAAAAAGGTGGGAAGCACCATTTGTAAGCTGTGTGGCTTTACAGAGCTAGGAAACTGTTAGCATCCTATTTTTTCATTTAGAAGTTGAAGTGGCAACAAAACAAAGTCGTGTTCAGTTATTACCAAACTCTTCTGCCTCTTGGCTGTGGATGATGAGAAGGAGAAAAGGAGTGACCTATGAGGACAGTGTCATCTCCTTGAACATGAGATTAAGATTCTTCTTTACCCTTTTGTGAAACTGTTGATTCTAGAAAGTTGTGTGGGTTTGCTTGTGTCACCCAGAGTTGACCTTACTTGGTATTGTCAAGACAGGTCTCGAGCTTTCCTGAATGGGAGCCCAGGTCAAGCATAAAAAGAAGAGAGTTATAGTGTGGAAATAAATGAAGTATTGTTGTTCTTACTCCCCATTCTCTCTTCCCCCTCAATTAGTTTCTTTTGCTGCTGTAACAAGTTACCACAAACAGTGCTTGAAACAACATAAATTGGTTATCTTGCAGTTTGTGGGTCAGAAGTCTAATACGGGTCTCCCTGGGCTAACATTGCACTCAGGGGACAGGACAAGAGCAGGGTGGAACATGGCTACAAGCACTGGACATGATGTCAGGGAGGAACAGCAGCGTGGTAGCAGAGGGAAGCACCCCTGGTTCCTGATGGGTGGCAGGGCTATTGCTGCTCTGTCCCCTCTGGGTCTAAATTGAGTGCCTGCTGGGCCAGCCTTCATCTAGGGGAAAAAAGGGAAACAGAGGCAGGAAGCTAGGCTGAATCTGGCATGGAACTCAATTTCCTTCTCAGTGTGTGATGGACCTGTCTCCCCAAAGAAGAATTTTCTTTTCTTTCTTTTTCTTGAGCCAGGGTCTCACTCTGTTGCCCAGGTTGAAGTGCAGCAGCATGATCACCGCTACCACAGCCTCGACCTGCTGGGCTCAGGCAATCCTTCCTCCTCAGCCCCTCAAGTAGCTGAGACTACATGCACATGATACCATGCCCAGCTAATTTTTTATTTATTATTTATTGTAGAGACGAGGTTCACCATGTTGTCCAGGCTGGTCTTGAATGCCTGGTCTCAGGCAATCCTCTCAATTTGGCCTCTCAAAGTGCTGGAATTACAGACGTGAGTCACTGTGCCCGACCTCAAAGAAGATATTTCGATATTTCATTCACCACCCCCCACCAACCCACCAAGAATGAATAATGGGAGTAATTACGGATGCTCTAGAAAAAGCTTGAAGAGATACTCTTTTTCTGAGCCAGGAGGATTATGAAGATGTTTTGTAAGACCACAGTAGATTGTATCCAATTAAAGTATTTCTTCTTTATTTTATATTGCCATTCTTACTTGCTTTCTGTAAGAGAGAAAGGAATTCTGTGGCTAAAATGACTCCTCTATAAACAAGCTTGCTCTTTCCATCTCCACAGACCAGCACAACAGAAGGGGAAAGACTCTGACACCGTGTCTGCACCATACACATCGAGTGGAGGTCTGGCAGATAGCCTGTTCATTCCCACAGTGTCCACTGTCAATAAGGTTAATTCAACCCCCAAGGAAAATGGTTTTACTTGATGCGTCTGATCTAATACATGGATCAAAATAATTACAACGTTCACAAACCTCTGCGATTTTCTGGAGGGGACTTAAGGTGACTTTTCCGGACAGGTGGTCAGACCTTGCTTTCCTGATTAACGGCACCTAGATGAAGGGATAAAATCATCCCCTCGGAACAGAAGCCTCATTTCCATTCCGTTCAGGCCATCCATTTTTTTCCCCAACATTTTCTTTCCGTATCTTCCTTCATAAATGTTTCACTCTTCTTTTGTTAGCACTTCTTGGTCTCTTGAGTCAAGAAATATTTACTGAGTATGATTGCCTGCCAAGCATAAGTAGTATGTGCTGGAGATATAATACCTGTGAGTACTAGGCCATGCTAGTGTCTGTTTCCAGGGCCTAAGGAAGTATTTTCTGAAGGTTTGAGTAAGCACCATGCCATGAGATAAGAAATAAAAGCCTCTTCTGTCACGCATAGTTGATATACATGCCTTGTCTTCAGACAGGCTTAGACCTCTTCTTGTAATTCGTGCCTTTCTCCTGTGTCATGAGATTCTGGTTTCAAAGATACAAGAGCAGTTGTGGGTAGTGTCACTTATATGAAGAAAACAGAATCCCCAAAAGGTTAATGGATTTATGAAGAAGAAAGATCTAGAACCAGGATCCCTTGTCTTGGTGTACTTTCCACTCCCGGAGCAGGGCTTCCCTACCGGGCTGGAGCTAACACAGGCCATGGCTCACCCATGGGTATATTCCTTTGCAAGTCACTTTTGGAAGGCCGTGTGTGATCTTGCCATTCTCCATGGACTCCTTCTCAGAGACCAGTCCATCTGGGTGGTCCTGATCTGATGCCACGCATGGTGCCTGGGGTCCAGGGCGGGCCCTCGATGAGGACTGGCCAGATGACTTTCAAAGGGGATAGGAATGATAACATTTGGGGCAAGGAGAGTTTTGCTGAGAGTTATTTGTGTTGTCATCATCAGGGCTGGATGAAAGCCTTTTTTTTTTTTTTTTTTTTGGTCAAGGTCTCATTTTGTTGCCCGGGTTGGAGTGCAGTGATGTGATCACAGATCACTGCAGCCTCGACCTCCAGGACTCAGGCAAACCTTCTGTCTTAACCTCCTGAGCAGTTTGAGACTACAGGTGTGCACCACCATGCCTGGTTAATGTTTTGTTTTGTTTGAGTTGAAGTCTCACTCTGTCACCCAGACTGGAGTGCAGTGGCCGCTTCCGGCCACTGCAGCATCGACCTGCTGGGCTCCGGCGATCCTTCTGCCTCAGTCTTCCAAGTAGCTGGAACTACAGGTGAACGCTACCACGCCCGGCTAATTTTTTTGATCTATTGTAGAGATGAGGTCTCGCCAAGTTGCCCAGGCAGGTCTTGAACTTGCGGGCTCAGGCAACCCACTCACCTCAGCCTCCCAAAGCGCGGGATTACAGGCTGAGCCACCGAGCCCGGCTTAATTTTTTAATTTTTAGTAGAGATGAGGTCTTGCTATGTTGCTCAGGGTTGTCTCAAATTTCTGGGCTCAAACCCGCCTCCCTCCTCCCTCCTCGGCCTCCCAAAGTGCTGGGATTACAGGCATGAGCCGCCGTGCCTGGCATAAAGCCTTTTAAAAACCACAAACACTGAGAAGTTTATGTGACCTTCTCTATCACCACATGTAATTTATATACTAAAATAGACTGTAAAACACAAAGCTTTTTCCAACTGCAAAATTCTGAAGACATTCATTGAAGTTGAACTTTTTTTTAAATTTTTCATGCCCTTTCCTTCTTGCTATCCCAGACCATGGTGTGGGCTGCCACTCAAAGAGAGTTGGGATGGACAGATCTAGTCAGACTGTGAGCCTCATCCTCCAGACCCGTCCTGTGACCCTCCTTGGCACAAGTCCTCCCGTAGAGGGAGAAAGGCCGTTGTCATCTTCAGCTTCATCTTGAGAGCTGCCGCTACCACCCCACTTTGTTCCTGAGAAGATGGCATTGGGGTTGCTGATCAGAAAGATCCCTGTGCGCCCTGCACTCCGAATAGTGCCCTTCAAGCTTTTAGGGGCTGACCTACACAAAGCAAAACATTACTGAGATCCAGGACACATGCACACAGAGAAATTTTCCCTTTTCTCTGTGTGCGTGTGTCCTGGATCTCAGTAATGTTTTGCTAAAGGGAAAATTTCACAAAACAGCACTTACTCTCATCCCGTGCAGCGCACTCTAGGCTATCCTGTTCTGTTGTTTCATTTTAGAATATTTACTTCAAGAATGCATCTTGACCCACTGACTTGCTTTCATGACCCACAACCTGAAACCTGAAAAACACTACTCTGTACCCCAGCATCATAAGTCTCTCAGCCTCTGCAGGTGTCAGGTTGTTCCACACTCTTGTCTTGCCTTTGCTGTTTCCTCTGCCCAGAACTGCGTCTGCCCATTTTGAGCATCAACCTGTGAAATGCAGACAACCCATCTTTCCGGGTCTTGCTCAAATGCACACGCTTCAGGAAACCTTCCTGACACCTCTGGTAATCACCCTGCAGCGATCCCGCTGGTCCCACTTTCTGTCTGTGACCCCAGCTCTTACCAGCAAGTGCTGGGTTCACTGTGTCTTTCTCGTGCCCTGGCCTGTGCACCCACTGAGCCCAGGGACTTGTCTTATCGATCTTTGTCTTCCATGCATCTGGTACTAGTGTGTGGCTCACAGTAGGTACTAAATCAATGTTTCTGGAACTGCATTAAAAACAACATCGCCCTTGAGTGGGGAAACCAGCCAAAACTTGCCTTTCAACCCAGGCACATCCATTTCAAGGTTTCCATGCGTGCCATGTTTGCATTAGCTGCGTTCATTATTTATTTATCAGATGCTAAGGTCTTTCTACAAGAAGCGTTAGAATAGCTCTTATGATTAGCCCAATGTCTAGATGTAGAGCACAGAGATAAATATAAACATTGTTGTTTCAAATGATGGATGTCTAAAAACTTGTTTTGAAGTGTAAAAATACATAAAAATAGGTGCTTTTAAAAATAATGCTTTTTTCTTGTTTAGTTTTGACTGTAGTCAATTTCTTGGTAGAGCTTTTAGAATTTCTAGAGTTTTACTTGGTATATGGAGGAACCATTTTTGTTTACTTCTGATTACATAAGTGTGAAACTGGTAACAATTCTGTCATTTTACAGAGGAGGAAACTGAGGCTCACAAGGCTAGATGATTTACATGAGGTCACACAGCTGCAGTAGTGAGATGAACATCTACTGATTGCTAGACTGGGACTTTCTCCATCTCATCATCCCTTCTTTTTCTTTTTCTTTTTCTTTTAAGAGACAGTATCTTGCACTGCACTGCTGGAGTGCAGTGGTGTGACCATAGCTCACTGTAACCTCGACCTTCTGTTCTCAAGCCATCCTCCCACCTTAGCCTCCCAAGTTGCTGGGACTACAGGCACTTGCCACCATGCCCAGCTAATTTAAAAATTTTGTTTTGTAGAGACAGAATCTCAAGATGTTGCCCAGGCTGGTCTTGAACTCCTGGGTTCAAGGATTCTCCTGTCATGGCCTCCCTAAATGCTAGGATCACCGCACCTGGCTCATTATCCCTTCTTAATGTGATGAAGGTGACGGAGGGAGTGTGATATTCTCCATCCTCCTGTCAACAAATCTTGTCTTCAGTGTGAAATTTTTTGGACAGTTTCTTGTTTTAAGCTTACATTTATTTCTTGGGAAGAATGATGAACAGCCAACATTTCAGCCCTCATTTGGAGATGTTTTATCCTCAGGCTGGTGATGTATTTACTATTGCTTTCTGAGCTGGACTTTTTGCATTGCACAATAAAAAACTTATGCTAATTTTCACCTGAATTCATAGATATGGCTTTATTTTACAGCACCTGCTGTCATTAAAGATCTTAGTCCATGAAAGGAAATGTGAATAGAATTTCTAAAAAGCACTCGGGTGGGAAAGGGAGGGGTTTTAAACAAAATTTGTTTCGTCTCTTTCAGCAGATATCATTTGCACGTGTCACAAGCTGTCACAAAAGTCAGCAGCCTACTAGGTTATGAACCAAAGGCATATATTTTGTCAAGTCGGGTTGGGATGAAATAGTCACTGATGTTTATTTTTATTTTTTCCCTTCCATTTTTTAACCCTTACCCAACCACACACCTGGAAAAGGAACAGGCTGCCAGGGAGCTTCTCTCTTTTTCTTGCCCCAGGGACCCAGGTCTCCTAAAATCCAACACCATCTTTCCCTGCTATTGTTCTCTTCCTTAAGGATTAAAAAAGGGTTTGGGGCTGGCTGGCCTGAGGACTCTGTCTTCATTTGTCACATTGTTTCTGTAGGAAAACACATTCCCAGCTTCAAACAACCGACCTACAAATTAACTTTGGGGCCGCCCATTCACTAAAAAAGAAAGCTCATTTCTGTAGAGCTGATTAGCTAAGCAGAGCTCATTAGCTTAGCTTAGTTTAGCAAGTATGATCTCATTAGCTAATGTGACACCGTAACATAGACAGTCTCACTCACCAGTGTTGGGAAGAATGCAAGGCAGGCAGGAAGTGGCCGACCGCCGGGACTTCGGGAGGCCTGGTGGACTGGCCTCAGGATGGCAGACCTCCCCGGCCAGAGCTCTGCTACCCCAGCACCAGCAAGCTCCTGGACAGGTTCCAGGCATGGTAGGCACTCAAAAGGAGGACATTTCTCCGCGGGGCTGGCCTGCAAAAGCCAGGTGCCGGCTAAGGACTATTGTCTTCCTGTCTGCACAATACCACCCTTGATAGTAGGTACTGTTACTAGTTCCATTTACAGATGAGAAAACAGATTAGAACTTGTTGTACATAAAAAAAATAGTATGTATCTAAATGAGGCTGTTTGTGTGTAGCAAAATGAGGCTAGGCACAACAGCTCACACTTGTAATTGCAGCACTTTGGGAGGCCAAGATGGAAAAATTACTTGAGCCCAGGTTGGAGACTAGCCTGGACAACATAGTGAGACCTCATCTCTACAAAAGAAAAAAAAAAGTCACAAAATGGCTGTTTAAAAAAAAAGTTCTGCTCAGCTAGTTGGTAGGATCATTATTAAATATTTTTTGCTTTGTTATCACCCTTTGTTAAGGGCTGACAGGAGCCTTAGTGGATACTTGTGAGTTGCTTTGCTGAGTCTCTCCATTTCCCACAAAAGTGCCCATTTTGGGTGGGGGGGGGAGAAATAGATTTGACAGTTTGCTAACCATGGCTCAAGGAGAGAATTACTGGGAGCAAGTAGCACTGTGCTTGGCTCAAACACACTAAATGGAAATTGGGTTCTTTAATTTGGTTAGATAACTTTTTTTTTGAGAAAGCAGGATTTATTGAGAGGACGGAAAAGCTTCCACAGTAGGAAGGGATCTGAAGGGGTTGCCCAGATAACTTGTTTTTAAATAATTTTTTTGTTTGTTTGTTTTGGCCAGGCGCAGTGGCTCATGCCTCTAATCCCAGCACTTTGGGAGACTGAGGTAAGAGGATTGCCTGAGCCCACAGGTTCGAGGCCAGCCCGGGAAACTTGGCGAGACCTCATCTCTACAATAAATCAAGAAAAATTAGCAGGCATGGTGGCGCATGCCTGTAGTTCTAGCTACTTGGAAGGCTGAGGTGGAAGGATGACCTGAGCCCAGCAGGTGGAGACTGCGGTGCTTGTGAACATGCAATGCCCTCCAGCCTGAGTGATAGAGTGAGATTCCTACTGAGTCAGGGTCTTACTCTGTTGCCCAAGCTGGAGTACAGTAGCACGGATCATGGGTCACTGCAGCCTTGACCTGCTGGGCTCAGGCAATCCTCCTGCTTTAGCCACCTGAGTAGCTGGGACTATGGGCGATCACCACCACCTCTGCTAACTTTCTGATTTTTTTGTAGAAATGAGGTCTTGCTAAGTTGCCTAGGGTAGTCTGGAGCTCCTGGACTCAAGCGATCCTCCCGCCTCGGCCTCCCAAAGTGTTGGGATTATAATAGAGAGCCACTGAGCCTGTCCCTAAATAAATATTTAATTTTAGATTGACAGCCAAATGATGAAAATAGTATTCCATAACTTTTTAGTTTGCTTATTTTTATTTCAACTTTTTCCTCATATACTCTTTAGCCATCGGTATATTTTCTCATGAAGAGCTTAGAGTGAATGAATGGATTCCTTCTGCACCACTGACAGTTTAGTAAGAAATACAAGCGCGTAGATGAGAAGCAGTGGGTGAGGAAGCCTCAGAGACTGAGCGCTCACGCCGAGGCTACCCAACAGGCTGTCCACGTGGAGCATTCAGCCCTAGGGCGAAGAGAAATGCAGTGGAGTCACCTCTGTTTTATTTCTTTTCTTCCTGCTCATTAAACATATATATAATCTAAATAGCTCAGGAATGTTTTCGGTCAGGGTCTAAATCTAGAAATGTGAAGTAAGGAGAGATCCCATCTGGAAACTTTTTTGCCCCACCAGATTCAGTGCAAAACCTTCCCCAGGTAAACTTAAAAAAAAAAATCGGGAGGATGTTATTTTCTTTTAAAGCGTGGAAATTCTGGTCAGAAAAATCTCTCTCCAATGATTGATGTTAATTTCAAGGGTGAAAAATCTGTCGTGCTGTTAATAATGTTTATTTGCATAAGTAACTGAATTTGGAGCGATGATTTACCCAAGTATAAATGATTCCTTATTATAACTGCCTAACAGTGCTTGTCACTTTACAAGTGAGGATGTAGTTAGGGCTTAGATCGAGTGACCAGCCTTATGTGACAACGCAAAGTGTACCAGGTCCACTATCGGGGGAGGGAGGGCCAGTTAGAAGCTCAGACTTCACTGCATGCAGCCTGCTTACATAGTTAATCCTCACTTGTACCCCACAACTCTAGAATACATAAATAAATTTAAAAAGAAAAAATCACCAGCCCTGAAAACAAAGTGCTTCACTCATAACCCTGAACATTTACCATAATACTAGAAGAAAGGGATTGGCAGTAGCGGGATACTGCCGAGGTGGGAGGGTGGGTGGGTGGGACACAACATCAATAAGGGTACCTGATCTCAAACCAGGCAAGTGGGGACCAAAGGGAGGCCCAAATTTTACCTGTATGATGACCCCTTATATACCTATTCCTGAATTGTACACCACATCTTTAAAATAAAAATAAATAAAATTAAAAAAATAAAGTGCTATACAAGCAAAGACATTTTGCAATAACAATTTTGAAATAATTCAGTGTTGTGGAGGGCGAGTGCATTCACTCGAAGATTAGGTCTTGGAAAGGCTATAAATGGAGAATTCTGGGTGGTTATTCCTCAACCCCACTCCCACTCCAACCACTCCAATTTTTCCACCTAGGTTCTCTTTTCTAAATAAGGTGATGCCACCCTTGACAATCATTTGTTTGAGTTAAGCCTTGTCCTTTTGAGGGCATGCTTGTAAAAATATTAATTCCCAGTGAGAGGGCACTACATTAAGTTTGTATCAGACTGGCTTCAGAGTGTGAATTATTTTATCTCTTTCTCATCAGGCCCGAGGCGCTAAACAGGAAGCTGCAGTTGGGAAGGAGAGGCGTGGTTTAGAGATTGGGATCAGGAGGAAGGGACGCTAGAGGCACACAGAAAGGAGAAAGAATGTTGAGAGGATTCGAAAGTCCAAGTGACTCCTGTATCTGTTCGACCACTGCCATAAGTAGGGTTACCACTATCGCCTTGACTTGAGGATGTTGACAGATCGGGAAACTGACTTGTGCCTTTGATTTAATATGATTTCAGGAAACTTTAGCTCAAAGACTTGGACAGAATTTGGCTTGCTGAGAAAATGGAAGGAATATTCCCAGCCTCAGAAGAAATATCTGTCCAAGCTAGGGGTTCCCCAGTAGAGTTCTGTTTATTCGTTTTTTGAGTCTGAGTCTCACTCTGTTGCCCAGGCTGGAGTGCAGTGGCATGCTCATGGCTCACCACAGTCTTGCCCTCCTAGGCTCAGGTAATCCTTCTGCCTCAGCCTCCTACTTAGCTAGGACTGCAGGCGTGAGCCATCATGCCAGGCTGATTTTTTTTTTGGTAGAGATGAGGTCTTGCTATGGTGCCTAGGCTGGTCTTAAACCCCTGGGCTCCTGCAATCATCTCACCTCCACCTCCCAAAGTGCTGGGATTATAAAGTATGAGCCACTGCGACCCAGACCCCAGCAAAGTTCTAACCGCTCCATTACTAAACTATATGGCACCTTTGTATAAATTGGAAGAAGGCACTCCTTCTTCAAACTGGCTTATTTCTGGCTGTTAGAAAATTATCATAATATTTTTCTTAAAACAAGACATTTCCCTCTACTGAAAAAAATTTCAAAATAAAGATACAACTCTGTGATATCTACAAAAATAAATGGTGCCCCTAAATTGTAATGCCCTTGTTCAGTGCAAAAACTGTGCAACTGGACATGCAGCCCTGCTTCCTTTTTCTCCGGTGCTCCCCTCTCCATTTCTTCAGCAATGTTCAGTCCCCACCAAGCTAATTGCCAGACATGAGAAGAGCCTATCTCTGCCTATGGATCACAGAGGGGGGCAGGGAGGAAGGAGAGTCCTGCTTGTCAGACACCCAGGTGTCAGGCATTAAGGTATGCACTGACTTTTCATTTTAGCAGGGTCCTGCTCAACCTAGGATTAGAAGTTCCCTGGACATATTATGGTATTTCCATTAATGGAATGGCTGCCTAATTTGGGACAGGAATTTTTATGCATATATCACTAGTCCTTACCAAATGACCCTATAGTGTAGGCAGTTCTGGGTCTCAGAGAGGGTAGGTGACCAGCCCACAGCCACCCAGCTAGTAAACAGCAGAACTAGGACGTGGACTTGGGCTGCTGGGCTGCAGAGCTGCTGTCATGCTGTCATGGTGGATCCACGCCAACCCGCCTGTAGCCAGCCAAAGCTCAGGGAATGAGTGGGACCTTGCTTTCCCCTGTTCTGTGTGGCTGATGTATATAAGCAGCAGCACAGAGTGGTCTCTGGATAGGGAACCTCTGAGTTTTAGGGTTCATTGGGGATAAAGGTTCTGGCTGGTTTTAAGTTCTTTCTAGGTTTTGCTGATCTGAACTCCTTTTCTTAAGCCAAAATTTACTGGATGCAAGAAAACTTCCCAGAAGTCCCTAGAACAGCGGTCCCCAACCTTTTTGGCATCAGGGACTGGTTCTGTGGAAGACAATTTTTTCACGGACCCAAGTGGGCGGAGGGGATGTGTAGTCAGACCTCACTGCTAATGTTAATCTGTTTTTGTGGCCACTCCCCAGCACTAGCATCACCGCCTCAGCTCCACCTCAGATCTTCAGGCATTAGATTCTCATAAGAAGCGTGCAACCTAGATCTCTCACACACACAGTTTACAATAGGGTTCATGCTCCTGTAAGAATCTAATGTTGCTGCTGATCTGACAGAAGGCAGAGCTCAGGCAGTAATACGAGCGATGGGGAGAGGCTGTAAATACAGATGAAGCTTCGCTCAGTCGCCTGCTGCTCACCTCCTGCTGTATGGACTGTTTTTTAACTGGCCAGATGGGTCTGTGGCCTGGGGGCTGGGAATCTCTGCCCTAGGAGGAAAAATGAATTCTTAATAGTCTTCTCATTATCAAATAAAATTCCTCATGCCCAGTGAAGTCATGTCTCATCTGAGAAGACAGTAATCGTCTCAGCTCTAAAGTAAAAGGCTGGGGTGGAGAAAGGTGGACTTTGAAAATTGCTGTTGGTGCTTTTAGGCATGTGATTATAATGAAATTGGCCAGGCATGGTGGCTCATATCTGTCATCTTTGAGAGGCTGAGGCAGGAGGATGACTTGAACCTGGGGGTTTGAGACCAGCCTAGGCAACTCTGTCTCTAAAAAATAAAAATTAAAAAAAACAGCTAGGTATGGTGGTGTGTGACCATAGTCCCAGCTACTCGGGAGACTGAGGTGGGAGGATCACTTGAGCCCAGGAGTTCGAGGCTATGATGAGCTATGACTATACTACTGCACTCCAGCTTGGGTGGCAGAGCAAGACCTTGTCTCTTAAAAAAAAAAAATTAAACCTTAAAAAAATATGTAGTGAAACTGGTGCACCTTCATCTTGGAAGGGCGGAGCTGGGTGCTTTTATGTTCATTTAATTGTAGTCTGATGGACAGACACCTCTTGTTTGCCTGTCCCCATGTTCCATACATATTCCAGGTTGATTCGGATGGCATGTGAACTTAGAACTACATAAACTTTGCTTGGTCACCTGGCTAAGTCAACTCACCATTTACTTTTCAGAAATCAAATAATCAGAAGGCAGGCTTTTAAAATGTGAGTCCTCTGTGCTTTTCTGAGTATTGCTATGTTGCTAGGAAATAGGAAACTCTGCCCTCAAGAAATGAAAAAGACCCAGTATAGACGCAGGCTCAAGAAGGAGTTGGATATATTAATGATGTTGAATCTTGAAGAAGTTGTCTTGTGGGTAGGAGGTGCTGTGTTTGCTGTATCTCTGTTTCACAGATCAGTTTTAGCTAGGATCAGGCTTTGCTATAAATAATAGACCCCCATAACAGTGACTTAATCAAGATAAAAGCCTATTTTTCTCTTACATAAAATGTTGGAGGTGGGCAGTTCAGGCTTGCCTTGCGGCTTTGTCCGCTAGATCTTCAGAAACTCAGACTCCTCCCTGCTCATCATTTCCTTATTCCCTAGGACGTGACTCTTGTTTTTGTGGCCCAGGATGGCAGCCAGAATTCCGACTATTGCATCTGAATATCAGGCAGCAGGATGGAAACGAGAAGGACCAGGATGGAAAAAAGAAGGAAAGAGGGGCAAGAGGAACCCCCAGATGTTCCTTGACAGTTACCACACGGAATCCTCATTTGCATCTTATTTGCTAGGTCTTAGTCTCCGAGCCCCCACTAGCTGCAAGGACTGTTGGGGGATGAGTCTTTGTCCAGTGTTTCTGTGTGTCTTGCTCAATCTATCAGCTTGGAACAAGAGGCAAACAGGTATTGAGGAACACCTAGCACTTTCTGCTTCCGTGTTCCAGGGGGAAGTGGGTATGCTGAATCCGTATCGGGGAGTACTGACTCTATGGTTGGGCTGCATGGGGCACCAGGTGGGTGCTCTGTGGTGTTCATGCGACCACTCATCAGGCATTCTGGTTGGATTCTGCCTTCCAGAGGCCAAGTCAGCAACGAATCACCCCGGTCCTGCAGGTAGCATCATTTTCCTCTGGCCCTTCTCGGTGGAACAGTGTGTTCACATAGTGACCTCTTTTCTCTTCAGGTGAGGTGCTAGATGTGGGCCTGACCACCCCCTTGAGTGCCGGGTAGTTATGTTACTCGATCAGTATTTATTGGGCGCCAGTTCGAAGTCAAGCACTCAGGCAGAGAAAGGGACAAAACGCACCATGCTAAACCTCTGCCCCCATGGAGATAACATTTAGTGGGAAGGTTACCTTGATTGGATACAAGGAGGAATGAATGAGTAAATTGCATGCCACCGTGTCATTTCTTCCTTCTTTTTTCTTCACCTTCATTGCCGTCCCACCGAAGGGCTTCTGTGTGGGTTCCCATTTCCTCTAAGGGCATGAAGAGAGGTTGGTCTTCTGCCTCCCTGGCAGCTTTTCTAAGAGGTGTTCAAGTGCCTGTTGATGGTGGAGAGATGCCACAGCTGGCTTGTCAGTGCTTCCCAAACTGTCCTTTCCTGTTGTCTTTTGTCTGTGACCAGGAGCCTTCCCCTACCTAGTAGCGTTTGTTTTTCATGGATCCTCTGTGTCCCAAAGGTCAGCCAAACTGCAGTCAAAACATGCGTTGTATTTATTTCATAATCACCTTCCACTGCAAGTGGAGAAAATAAATAGGGTGGAGTGTGTTACATCATGCAGATGCTATTGGGGCATGGAAAAGACTTGTACCATTGGCTGGGTGTGTTGCAGTGTTGAAAAAATGATTCTGAATGAAGAAGTAAGAATTGATGTGCACACCTTTGAGCCAGAAATAATTTTAAAAGAAACACAACAACCCATCACCCACTTAATTGTCAGGTACCAGAGAAAGATCAAGCTACGAGGTGGAAGCTGCTGCAGTTTTGCAAGGAAGTCTTCACATCGGAAGCCCAGTGTCCCTGAAAGCCCTGTAGGATGTGGCAGGTGAAGGAGGTGACAGATGTCATGTTACCTGCCGTTAGTGAGATATTTTATTCCATCTCTGGCACCGCAGACATCCATTAGCTGGAGGACATGGTCCAGGCTCATAGACTAGTTGATAAGGATTTCCCAGGAAGCTTTTAAAAATGCATCTTCAGGCCAGGTGCGGTTGCTCATGACTATAATCCCAGCACATTGAGAGGCAGAGGTGAGAGGATTGCCTGAGCGCATGGGTTCGAGACCAGCCTACAATAAATCAAAAAATTAGTCAGGTGTGGTGGCGCACACCTGTGGTTCCAGCTACTTGGAAGGCTGAGGGGGAAGGATTGTCAGAGCCCAGCAAGTCATAGCTGGGGTGGCCACGAGCGTGCCACTACACTCCAACACTCCAGCCTGAGTGATGGAGTGAGACTAAAAAAAAAAAAAAAAAGCTTTCTATGAGTGAAAAAAAAGAGTCAAAAAAGAGTCAATCTGAAAGTTTGCATGCTGTGTGATGCCATTTATATAACATTCTCAAAATGACATTATGGAGGTGGAGAACGGACTAGTGGTTCCAAAGAGGAGGAAGGGGTGGGGGAAGACTAGAAGGGACAGTACGTAGGGGCCCTTTGTGTGGACAGAACACTTCTGCGTCTTGAATTATCTGCATGTTGTGATACAATGTCATAAAATTATACTCAAAGATATGCCAAATAAATGCCTGCATGCAAAAAATGGTGTCATCTGAGCAGAGTCTGATTTCTAGTTCATTGTCCTGTGTCAGCCAGCTTCCTTTAGTTATGTAAGATGTCACTACTGGGGGATGTTGAGTGATAGATATTTTCTTACATGAAAAATAAGATCTGTAGTCCACGTTCGGTGACTCACGTATGTAATTCCAGCAATTTGGGAAGCTGAGGCTGAAGGATTGCTGGAGCCTAGGAGTTCAAGACCCACCTAGGCAACAGACCTAGACCCTGTCTCTACAAAAAAAAAAAAAAAAAAGAAAAGAAAAAAAAATTAGCTGAGCATGGTGTTGTGTGCCTGTAGTTTCAGCTACATTGGGAGGCTGAGGCAGAAGAAATGCCTGAGCCCAGGAGGTCCAGGCTGCAGTGAACTGTGATTGTGCTACTGCATTGCAGCCTGGGTGATTCAGTGAGGTTCTGAAAAAAAAAAGTTCCATGAAAAGAAGGTTACTTGGAAGGCTGAGGCAGAGGGATCGCCGGAACCCAGCAGGTCGAGACTGCGGTGGTCAGGAGCGGCCACTGCACTCCAGTCTGGGCGACGGAGTGAGACTCCAACTCAAAAAAACAAAAAAGGAAAGAAGGTTAAAGTTAAGAAAAACAAGAAAAAAGCAATAGAGAAATTAAAGGTTGAGTACTCTGCACTATTTTTGCAATGTGTTGTGAGTCTATAATTATTTCAAAATAAAACACTAAAAAGAGCTTTCCAGGTGCCTTTGAGGTACAGCCACTGGTTTAGACCACACAGTCATCAGACGTGTCTGCAGTTGGTGTCTATGAGTGAGTGAGTGTGACACGAGGGAAGGTGGTGGGAAGGTTGGCCTTGAAACTGAAGTCTGTTGAGGAGTTTATCCTAGCTGGGAGTAGAATACAGTTTACAGTGGGAATTGTGTTCGCTTGGAGTAGTCATGACCTTCAAGATTCAGGTGGAGATGATGACACAATGCCAGTACTGTGGAGAATGAAGAGCCCTGAGATCAACCTGGGAAGGGACAAGAGTCCAACGAGGTCCACACCCAGGTTAGACAACCAGAGCAAAACTGCATGTCCAACCGTAGACACAAAGTTCTGGAAATAAGTTTGAAGGACAGCACCAGTGAGCATAAAGTGTTGGAACCTTATCTGCTCTTTCAGGCAGTTTTTAAGTGATGAAATAAGAAATTTTGCTTCCTGAGGCAAATTGCCTAAGGCGGTGAGTGACGTCTCACCAGTGAGTCTTGGTATAAGGTCTATAAGAAAGAGAAAAGGTGACGGAATTCATATGTTTCAGCCCAGAGGTTGCAGATGAAAAAGCTTTTCAAGTCTACGAGAGCCAGTGGGGTTAGCTGTTTGGGACTGTCACCATGGTGAAAGATTGGCTCAATGACGGCATGACAGATTGATGGGAGACTTCAGGAATAGGTCCTGGAAATGAGTGAGACAGCGAATGCGGGGGGCAGTGGGATCCTTTTCTGTAGAAATGTTTAAAATGCCAAGAACAAGACTGGGTGTAGTGGCATACGCCTGTAATTTTAGCACGTCGGGAAGCCAAGGCCACAGGTTTGCTTGAGCCCAAGAGTTCGAGATCAGCCTGGCAACATAATGGGACCTTGTCTCTAGAAAAAATTTAAAAATTAGCCAGGTGTGGTGGCGCACGCTGTAGTCCCAGCTACTTGGAAGGCTGAGGTGGAAGGATCCCAGGAGGTTGTGGCTGCAGTGAGCCATAATTGCGCCACTGCACTCCAGCCCCCTGGGTGACAGAGTGAGACCAAGAACAGTGTCTGGCATTGAGTAGACACGCATTCAGCATCTGTAAGGGTACCAGGGTGTTTCTCCTGGTTTTCTCTGTTAGGTCAAGACTTCATTTTCAAAGCTTCTGGGGACAACTCTCTAAAACACAGAGGTTTTGCTGATGAGATGCCACCAAAGCCTTATATGTCAAGCGATAACTGATGAGCAACTGTTTTTGCCTTGCTGTGTGGCATCTTAGGGGTGGATTCAGTTTCTCTGACTCCTTTACCAGTCCTCTCTGGTGAGATGTTACTGCCTCAGACAATTTGTCTCAGGAAGGGGAATTTCTTATCTCATCATTTAAAAATTACCTGACATGGCAGATAAGGTTCTTGCAGATTTCAGAATGATTCTTTTTCTTTTTAAGTTATCTCTGTTTTAAAGCTTTTTCTTTCTTTCTTTTTTTTTTTAAGTCAGAAGGCAGCCAAAAAATTTTTCACATTCAGAGATTTTGTAGGAAGGATGCGTGGGAGCTGGGCAGATTTCTACGCTGCATTTTCGAAAATGTCTTTTTTCCGTCTAAAGCCTGTCTCCATGGAGCCTCAAAACTCTTGTCTACCCACAGGTTATTCTTTTCTTTCCCCAGAAAGTGTGTGCCTGTCCCTGGGCTCCATCAGTGTGGTTTCTCGCAGACACTCACGATGAGTTGCGCATTTTCTGTCTGTTGAGTGCCGCTATGCTCCTTCCTCCCCCGGAAAAGGCCAGGAAGTACTGGCATTGTGGACGACACCATGAAGGTCACCCTGCACATGCCCTGAACTTGTTTACTATAAAAGTTAGTGCATCACTCATGGGCTGCGTGACAGAAGCATGGGGCTACACTGTGACTCGCTGCCGGTGGCTTGGGACCTTGTCCTAACTCAGTGAAGGGTTAGTCGGTGTTTTGTGTAGACACATGTGGCACTCAATAAAGGGTATAACATCAACATGAGATTCTGGGTGTTATATTCCAGCTTCCTTTGGGATGACATATTAATTGGTTCACTCATTCATTCCACACATAGGCATTCGGAATTCCTGGACTGGGCCTTGGAAATGAACTGGCAACTGAAACAGACAAGGGCCTTGTAGTCCTGGGGCCTAGAGTTTGAGGACTGTGTTAATCCACGTCCTCAAGGAAGCAGATGCAAAAGGATTAAACGTGAGAGGAGTTTATTACGGGCTCGGGGATCCTCGGTCCAGTATCCTCCGTAGAATAGGAAGTCTGGGAAGCACAGCTTCAGCTGACCTCATAGTGGCAATGGGCAAAGACATTAGCCCCAAGTTACATGACAAATGCAGAACTACAGTCATGGTGATCTCTGTGACAGCAGAGATTACAGAGGTAAGAGAGTGGAGCTGTCTCACCTAGCCTGGGAGCTTCCCCTGGGAGCTGAGGTCTGCAGAAGAAGGCGTTAACTAGGCGAAGTTGGGGAGGATGGGAGGGTGTCCAGGCGGGATGCTTCTCCATGTAACCTGAGGATAGAGGCTTGGAGAGAGGCAGGAAGCCAAGGATGTGTCTGATGGTGGTCAGGAGCTGACTTTAAAGTCCCGGTGGTGTCCCTCATCTGTTCTCTCTGACACAGGCTATTGACCTTGGTTTTTTGCCTCGAGGACAATGACGTTTCATACTTAGTGTGACAGACTCCTCTGCACATGAGCAAATTATCCTGTGCTTTTTAGGGACTTCCGAAAATAGTGTTTTTTGAAGCATTTGGTGATGACATCAAATGGGACATCAAACCCTACAGTTAGATCTTTCCCTGATCACCAAATGCTCAAAGAGTTTCCCAAGGAAGGGGGTGGCAAGAAAAAGATGGAAAAAAGCAACACAGTCAGCGATTTCAGGTGATTGTCCAGAGCAGACAGCGGAAACATGAAGCAGATGGCATCCATTTCCTCCCAAGGACTCTTCTTCCCACCAGCCAGGTTTTGGGGAGCAGAGCCTGCAGATGGGGGTCACTGTTGGGTTTTTAATGAGCCTGGGGCCAAGGCTGAATTTCTGATTGCAAATGAATTCCCTGCAGCCAGGTGCCTTCACTGACCTCTGGTAGGACTTTCTTGATGAAAACGGAGCCAGGTCCTGGCTTGATTGCATGAGGAAAAGTCACCAACTGGGATAGAAACTCCCAGTTCCCCTGGTCAGCCTGTTGCTTTCCAAGAATGTTATTTTTTCTTGTGTTTTCCTGGCACATTAATATCACAGATCTTGGAGCTGTGCGTCTCACCCTTCTTTTCATAGTAAGAGGAAAGATTTAGAGGGTAGTAGATGAGTTGGGATGGCAGCCTCCGTGCAGGAACATTTAGTGTTTGGTGTGTCTCTCTAAGAATAAAATCTAAGCAACTTTAGTCACTGGGCCATTCTAAACCATAGTAGCCTTGTGGAGAAAGTGCTGGCTTCTTAGTCTGCACTGCCCAGTGGTGTACCCAGGGGACCAGCTCCCTTTGCCTTTCTAGGTTTTACATTCTCATCTCTAAAAAATACTGAATGGCCTCTAAGCCTTCCTCCAGCCCCAGTGATCTGAGTAACTATAAAACTAGGCTGGTTGGGCACAGTGGCTCAAGCTTGTAATCCCAGCCCTTTGGGAGGTCAAAGTGGGAGGGCTGCTTGAAACCAGGAGTTTGAGACTACCCTGGGCAACATAGCAAGACCACATCTCTACCATAAATCAAAAAATTAGCTGGATGTAGTGTGCACCTGTAGTCCCAGCTATTTGCAAGGATGAAGTGGAAGGATTGCCTGAGCCTAGAAAGTCGAGGCTGCCGTGAGCCATGATTGTCATGATCATGCCACTACGCTCCAGCCTGGGCGACAGAGTGACACCCTGACTCAAAATAAAAACAATAACAACAACAAAAACCCAGACTGACTGGTATCCTGGATTATGGAAACCATGACACCCCTCGTCCCCTCCCACCTTTAAAATAAAGCCAGAAGGGAATGCATTCATTCATTCTGTGCTGGGAGGGACTCCTGAGGAAGCATTGGGGCTGTAGTTTGAGCTACTGGGAGGACGTGTATGATTGTGGGGTGTTGACCATCTTGGTGGGCTGTGACCACCAGACAGAGACTTCCATCCAGGCTGAAAGACCCATAGACTGTGCATGTGCAGGCCACTCTAGGAGCCCAATCATAAAACCCAGGAAGCCCTGTTTAGGGCCTTCACACTGTAAGAATATGCAACATCTATAACATGCCGTTAGTGTTGTTTTTTTTTTTCCCTCAAGTTCAAGTGACAGCTTTATGAAACCCTTTATCAACTTCTTTCCATTTTTAATGTACTAGTTGGGTAGACTGAATTCTGTACCCTCTAGTACAGGTTTGCAGCTTTATTTATTTTATTTTATTTTTTTTACAAATTGCTTCACTGATTAAATTCTGAATGCCTTTCATTCTTCCTGCTTGTCCCAACTACAGCTTTTCTAGATATTTTAATAACACTTTCTTGGATCCCTGTATCTTTCATACCTTTGTTTGGCCCTGTGGCTATAACCCTGAAGTCACCTTTATGAGGATTCAAGGACTTATTGTCCTTTTTCATGGACCAGACTTTATGAGAGGATAATGGGAGAATGCTGGCAGAGAAGGTAGGGGCTGGTCTGGCCCCATTTTCTGTCAAGAGAACTATATTGATAATATTTTTTGACTCTTCTAGCTTTTCAATCAATTTATCATGAATAATCCAATGAGTTACTTTTTTTTTTTTTTAAGTTTCTTTCATGTTCTGGGCTGTGCTAAACTCTAAATAGCAGTTAAGTAATATTGTAACTAATATTGTCATAACAATTTATTGATACTGTCTTTATTGCCAGTTTTTAAAAATGTTTTGCAAGAGATAGAAAAGTGTTTTTAAAAAATTACCACTCTCAGAGGAATTGCTAGAGACAGGAAGGACAGGGGAGTGTTATTTCAAGAATGAACTGAGTCCTCTGAATTCTTATTGAATAAAGAATGGAAATTTGGTAATAGGAGGGCTTTTATAGAACAAGTGGGATGTGCTTCATGAGAGCAAAGCTCATCACAAAAGAATTTATCAGTGGCTCAAGCCTGTAATCCCAGCACTTTGGAAGGCCAAAGTAGGAGGATTGCTGGAGCCTAGGAGTTCGAGACCAACCTGGAAAACATAACAAGACCTCATCTTTACAAGAAACTAAAAACTTACTCAAGAATGGCAGCACACACCTGTAGTCTTAGCTACTTGGGAGACTGAGGTAGAAGGACCTCTGAGCCCAGGAAGTTTAGACTTCGGTGAGCTGTGATCATGCCACACGGCACTCCAGCCTGGGTGACAAAGTGAGATCTCAATATAAAAAAAGAAAAAAAGAAAAAAACTTACTAGAAATGAAATGATGCTCATCTTTTTTTCTATCCTGAATGCTCTGAAGGGTGGATTACAGGTTGGTAGTAGAAATAACTCCAAGGGAGGAATGATTTTCTAACTTGAAAAAACAGCAAAAACAACCTATTCACTTACTTAGCAGTTCTGATGAAGTGCCAGGCAGGGAGCCTGTTCTGGTCCTCAGGGAGCCTGTAGTCTGCAAGACGTGAAACCTCAGGCCTTGTCAAGCCAATGGCCTTGTGGTTTAAAAAAAAGTACATTTTGCTCTTTCTTTTCACTCTTCCCAATTTCTCTTCCCCTCTTTAACATTCAAAACTATTTGCTTTCTTTGGATCACCCATAGAGTCTTCTGAGGAGCCAGGTCAGCATTTTGCACAGAGAACCTGGATGAAAGCTGGTTCACACTTGTGTGAATGTGTGTGGTCGCACTTGAGGTATAAATACAGCTCTGCCTGCCTCTGCTCAGTTATCAGAATAACTCATCCAGAAGGACCCAAGTGACATTTTGCAGACTTCTTCTATTTTCTTTTATACACACACACACACACACACACACACACACACACACCACACCACACACCCATACACGTATATAATTTTTTTTTTAATTGGAGTCTTACTCTGTCGTCCAGGCTGGAGTACAGTGGCATGATCACAGCCACCTCAGCCTAAACCTGCTGGGCTCAGGCAATCCTTCCACATCAGCCTTTTCAAGTAGCTATAACTACAGGCATGCATAACCAGGCCTGGCCAAATTTTTTTTTTTTTTTTACTTACGTAGAGACGAGATCTTGCCATGTTGCCCAGGCTGGTCTCAAACTCCTGAACTTAGGCAGTTCTCACCTTGACCTCCCAAAGTGTTGGGATTATAGGCATGAGACTGGCCTGTTTTTAAAGATCCTATAAGTTACATACTTCTACTGACAGGGTAGTCAGACAGGTGGCGAAGTGAGAAAGAGGAAGGGCTTGGAAGGAGCTATTTCTCTTGTCAAATGAGCTCTCTTCAAGGCCTGTGCATAGTTCTTGGGCGAATATTAGAGAAGCGGGTTTCCTCTGCCAGGATTGGCTATAAAGCCGATAAACAAACAAACAAAAACTGTTGGAAGCCCCATGCAAAGCTGACTCGTGGCCCCACGAAAGCTTCCAGAGAGCTGGGTTGTCTCAGTGGCTGCCTTTCCCTGCCTCTCTGCCCAGTTCTCCAAAGTGCACAGGAGCTTTGGATAGAAAATACTAGGCGTATGTTTGTGATGCACATGTAAGAGAAAATGTGTTGTGCAGAGCTTGGACCCTTTAGCATTGGTAGACAGTGAGTCATTTACTGTATCTGATTATATTTCATGTAGCCAGCAACATTTGCTTAAGGAATCTTTAGACTTCGGAGTCATGTGTTTGCATGATGGTACTACTTACCCAAGTAAGATAGTTGGGGCCAACTCTATTAGAAATCAGAACTATTCTAAGTAATTTATGTATCAGACATACATTATTATTATCATTATCACCTTTGTTACCACCACCACCCCTACTACTGGAACTGACTGTAAACAACATATGCTAACCTCCATTGGGCATGGAGGACACTCAGGCTCAGAGCCTCAACAGAGCGCCTCCCAAAACACTTGGGCTCATGAGGGGTGGAACTGGGATCCCCTCGCAGAGCCTGTGCTGGGTTTGGGGGACACCATGGGGAACTAAACAGGTCCCTGTTCCCCCTGGAGCAGGGCAGGCACGCGGTAGGGGAGGAGGAGGGAGATGAAGACGATGAACAGTTGTGCTACTGGAGAGAACTAACATGGGGCGGGGTCAGGGTCAGGAGAGATGCTCCCAGGAGGAGGCCACACCCAGGGGAACGCTTGGAGTAAAATGCTACTGTGGAGATCCCCAAGTCAAAGAGAGATAAGAGGAATCCCAAGAATCTGATGGGAAGTCTCATTCTGAGAAGCTCCCTAAAAAGTGGGGACCACAGCTCCCCCTGCAAGCATGGCATCTCTGGAATATTCTTGGCACACTGGGATAGTTATTGCTTAAAAAAGAAAAAAAACTACACTGGAGCATAATTCAAAATTGGTGTCTGACCTGAGTGAATGAACTCATAAGTGCTATCTATTCAAGCTGGGCTTTAAAAGTTAATCTGGGGCTGGGCTCGGTGGCTCAGCCTGTAATCCCAGCACTTTGGGAGACGGAGGCGAATGAATTGCCTGAGCCTGTGGGTTTGAGATCAGTCTAGGCAACTTGGTGAGACCTTGTGTCTACAATAAATAAAAAATTAGCTGGGTGTGGTAGCGCACGCCTGTAGTTCCGGCTACTTGGAAGGCTGAGGCAGAAGGATTGCTGAAGCCCAGCAGGTTGATGCTGGGGTGACCATGAGCATGCCACTGCACTCCAGCCTGGGTGACAGAATGAGAATCCAACTAAAAAAAAAAAAAAAAGTTAATCTGGAATAGCAAGAAGAACCTGGCTCTTCTTAGAGCCATTCTTCAAGTAGCACTGGCAACTCTAGCTCCCTGGGGAATCATGGTAGCGTGGCTCATCGAAAGACGCTGTTTGGCTTTGGACAGTATCTTTTAAATTGCGTTTTACTTAAGCTGTATTGAAATTAGTTTGCAGTATCCCTAATCCATATGGACTGGAGGTTGCTAGAAAGCTTGTAGAGGAAAGGGAGAAAGAGGTTTTTAAAGCTGACATTTTTTTTCCTGTGGCTAGCCTTAGAAAGCATAGGGAATACAATCTGATTTGAATGCATTTCTAGGCAGTCATTTTTTATATGTATATTTGCCATTTGGATTCCTATGACTTGTCATAATTTGGTCCTTGGATCATTTTGAAAGTATTTTTCATCTTGATTTCAGAAATTATAAAAGTAGTACATGCTATGATAAAAACAACAACAACAAAAAACAGTCAAACAGTACAGAGGTCATTCAGTGAAAACTAGTGCACCTCTGTTTGCCACTCTCCCCAGCTGTAATCTTTGTTGCAATTTTATGATGTCCTTCCAGAATTGTGTATGTGTGTGCCCACCTGCTTGTGCATAAAAGCGCTTGTGTATATTTATGTATTTTACATAAACGAAATCACACCACATATACTGCTCTGAAGCCTGTTTTTTGTCAGCTAATCACATATTCTGTGTATTTTTCTATCTCAGCACATGTAGACCCCCTCTCTCTTTTTAGGGGCTGCATAGCATTTTGTAGTATGGATGGGCTATAATTTACTTAGCTAGGATGGACTTTTGGGTTTTTAGTTTTTATTTTATTTACCTATTTTTTGAGTCAGAGTCTCACTCTGTCGCTTATGGTTGGAGTGCAGTGGCACGCTCATGGCCACCCAGCCTCAATCTGCTGGGCTCTGGCGATCCTTCCACCTCAGCCTTCCACGTAGCCGGAACTACAGGCACAGTCACTGTGCCTGGCCAATTTTTGATTAATTGTAGAGACGAGGTCTTACCAATTGCCCGGGCTGGTCTGGAATCCCTGGGCTCAACCAGTACTCTCGCCTCCACCTCCCAAAGTGCTGGGATTACAGATGTGAGCCACTGCACCCAGCCCTCTAGTTTTTAGCTGTGTTGAACTAGGCTGCCGGAAACATTCTTGAACATACAGTTTGGCACATAGGTATGCCTTTGTCTGCAGGATTGCATCAGATGGCTTTCGGCTGCAAGTTACAGAAAATGATGACTTGCATTGGCTTCGATAATACACAGATTCGTTGTCTCCATAAAAAGGAAACCCAAGGTCAGGCATGCTCCATTGGTTGGTCTGCTCAGTAATGTCTCTGGCCTCAGGCACTTTCCTCCTCTGCATTCCCTCTCTGCCTGGTCTCAGGATGCCTGTACTGATTCCAGGCTACATATCCATGCCTGACAACACCCAGGAAAAGATGAGGCCATTGCTTCCAGCATGTCCTTTCTAGAAGCGAGGAAGTCCTAGCCTGTCCCATGACCCATCCTCAAACCCATCGCAGGCGGAATGTGTGTTGAGGGGTTAATTTTTATACTTGCTAAAAGGAAAAAGTCCCACAGGTGGAATTGCTGGGTCAGCAATTTTAAAGCTAAATTTAAAATTTTGTAGAATATTCCCAAATTGACTTATGAGGATGTGGCATCGACTTACTCCTATACGTGTGAATGAGTGCTAAGCAGTTGTTCCAGAAGTGATTTATAGCCAGACACAGTGGCTCATGCCTATACTTCCAGCACTTTTGGGAGGCCGAAGCTGGAGGATTGCTTGAGCCTAGGAGTTTGAGACCAACCTAGGCAACATAGCAAGACCTTGTCTCTGTTTAAAAAAAAAAAGATAGCAGGGTGTGTTGGCATGCCTGTAGTCCCAGCTATTCGGCAGACTGAGGTAGAAGGTTGAGGCTGAGGTAAATTGTGATTCTGCCACTGCACTCCAACCTGGATGATAGAGTGAGACTCTGACTAAAAAAAAAAAAAAAAAAGAAGTGGTTTATAAAATATAGAGCTGAGTGCGTGGCACTTTACTTTTTGAGAATTATGAAACATGACATGTTTTAATTTAACTGTTCATTTTCATTTTCAGATGAGTGTCCTTTAACTAGAAAGGATGTCCAAAGCAGTGGGGAAGGGTGAGAGGTTTAAAAAATGTAGGTCTGGAAACAGGGGCAAACAAGCTTGTTCCTATTTTGAGAGTAGAAAGAGGCCTTTAAATTATTAAATTGCTTCATGACTTTGTGCCTTTTTACTACACAACAAAATGTAGATAACTGTATTTTGCTCTCCTCACCCCATCCTCCATCTCCCAGCAAATGCACAGCTTAGCATTCCAGAAGTAGTTTACTGAGTGAATGTGCTGCCAAACTTCTTCAAATATATCTGTCTCCAAGTAATTCACCAGGTGTATGTTTCCTTGTGAATCAGTGCCCCACATGTATGGTCCTAGGTAAGGCTGTTTAGAGAGAGTTTCTGAACTGAGTAGAGCATGCTGGGGGAAGCTTTAGTGATTCAATGTTTATACTGAACTAGTGAGAAATTCCACCAGACTCTTGAGCTGTAAGATGCCATGACATCATATATAGTGTAGTCCTTGTGATCAATGTCAAGTCACTTATGGCTTGTAGACTGTTTGTGGACCAGAGGCTTGGCATAGGGCTTCTCTGTTGAAGGGACTGTGGGATCCCCATGTGGGCAAAAATAAGGAGCTTTAATTTTCTGGCTTCTTCCTCCTAGGTTGCCCCTCCAGGCTTTGGCTGTGATGATGGTGTGGTGCATTTTTTAAAACTGATCAGTCAAGATTGATTCGTTATTATTAGCTAAAGTCTTTAGTTTGCAGTAGGGTTCATGCTTTGTGTTGTTCAGTCAATGGATTTTTGTCATGCATTATGTCATGTACCCACCATTAGAGTGTCATACAGAATAGTTTCACTGCCCTGTAAATACCCTATGCCTCCTCCCTACCCTCTATCCCAAATCTGACACCCACTGATCTTTTTGCTGTCTCTGTAGTTTTGTCTTTGCCAGACTGTCATGTAGCTGGAATTGTGCAATCTGTAGCCTTTTCAGATTGGTTTCTTTCACTTAACCATGCGCATTCAAGTTTCCTTCATGTGTTTTTGTGGCTTGATAGCTCCACTCTTTGTATTACGAGATAATATTCCACTGTATGGATATATCACCATTTAAAAAAATCCATCACCTGTTGAAGAACATCTTAGTTGCTTCCAATTTTTGGCAACTATGAATAAAGTTTCCATAAACATTCATGGGAAGGTTTTTGTGTGGACATAAGTTTTCAACCCATAAGTTTTCAAGGAATGGGATTGCTGGATATATGGTAAGACTATGTTTAGCTTTGTAAGAAACTACCAAATTGACTTCCAAAGTGGCTGTACCATTTTTCATTTCTACCAGCAATGAATGAGAGTCATGGTTGCTCCACATCCTTGCCAGCATTTGATGTTGTCAGTGCTTTGGATTTTAGCCATTCTAATAAATGTGTAGTCATATCTTATTGTTGTTGTAATTTGCAATTCCCTAATGACATAAGATATGGAGCATCTTTTCACATGCTGATTTGCCATGTCCACAAGTTATTTTAAGGTCTCCAGCAGAGCAAGAAAATTCCCATCATAGGAAAGCAAACTAGAGACACTAATGAGAGGAGAGAAGTTATAGTCATTCAAGCAGTGGGCTGGCTATCGGAGGCTGTGGTTTATTACCAGCCTACCTGAGTGGTCTCAGTCAGCTTTGAACACATCTCAGTAATTACCTCCTTTCCTTCACTCTGTGAAGTAATGTGCTGTCTCCAAGAGTAGGTCAGAGCTTGGTCACCTTTCAGCCTGTTGGTAGTGAATGACCCAAAAAGGAGGGCAACATAAAAGATGAAGTGGGAGCCACTGCTTGAATGTATAAATATGATGTTAGGTCTCTGTGGTGGGCCCTGTTGGTTGCCTGCCCACCAAGCCTTGCCTTCTTGTCCCTTGGGAATAGAGCCCTATGCAGCAGGCCTCAGGAACAGCTCTCAGCTCAGGATGGGGTCTGACATCTCAGATGACTCCACCTCATTGGTGAAACTGACAGGAGTTGGATTTTCTGATGCTTTGCAGCAGAATGCATCCTAACCAATATAGTCTCTTATAAAACACATCACTTAATTTTCTTCTGTACCAAATCCTCAATGTCATTAGAAAGGACATTGTTGGTAAACGTGGGTGCTATTATTATTCCTGCACCCAGAATTGAAATTATGTAGAGTTTCTACCAAGAACTCGGAGTCTAAAAGTTTTCTATAAACCAGCATACAAGGATACTGCCAGCTGAGTGAACTGTGAATTATTTGAATGCGATGTGCTTTGAGAGCCTTAATAGAAAAATGTTAAAAGAACAACAGACTGGGCACAATGGCTCATGCCTGTAATCCCAGCATTTTGGGAAGCCAAGCTGGGAGGAGCGCTTGAGCCCAGGAGTTGGAGACCAGCCTGGGCAACATAGTGAGACCTGGGCAAAAAAATTAGCTGGGCATGGTGTTAGGTGCCTGTAGTCCCTGCTATTGTGGAGGCTGAGGTGGGAGGATCATTTGAGTCCAGGAGTTTGAGGCTATGGTAAGCTGTGATTGTGCCCCTGCATTCTAGCCTGGGTGAGAGAGTAAGCACTAAAAAAAAAAAAAAAGAAGAAGAAAAGCAAAAAGAATAGCTACTACTATTTGGATTGTGTGGTTCACATAATTACCTCATCTGAAAATTCATCCATTCCGCATCTATTCTGAACCCTTTCTAGGTTTTAGGAGACTCATGACAACTCTCAGGGGCTGGTAACTTAGCTCCAGTTAGCAGGTGAGAGAACTTATGAGCGTGGGGAATGACTTGAACCCATGCACTGGATCTCTCAGTTCAGAGCCCTTTCCAATAGGCCCCACCGTGCCTTTCCCCCAACCCTTTTCAGAGAGTTTCCAGGCACCTGGAGGCTCTTCTCCGGATACTGTTAGTTTAGCTTTATTAATTAAGGGATCCCAGCAGCACAGGAAGGTAGGTGGACGTCAGAAAACACACTGTGTTAAGATAAATGTGGCCGTAAGGGTTGCTGTCAGAAAAGCTGTGGAAACTTTGTTGTTTTTCTTCGGCTGGGTGTTTCCCATACCTGTCCAAAGAATGTTCTAGGTTTTTTGAAATTCCACCTTTGTTTCTGGATTCTGAACCCTCATCCCACCTATGCCAGATTTAAAGAAATAGAAGGGACCTGCCTGCTATGTTGGCGCTAAACTTAGCAGCCTCTTTACCCAGGTCAGCACTTAGCTTTGATCACATGGTAAGAGGACGGTCAGTGGGAGTTACTGGTACAGAATCCAGAATCCAGGCCGGCTGAAAGCTTCTTGTGAGGCATTATTATGTGGGCATGCTATCCACTCTGTTTTCATGGAATGATTTTTAAAGATGTCCCGTGTATTGAAGGCTTCGTCCCACCATTATCAGGATAGACAGAGTAAGCCCTGTTCCTGACAACCAGGAGAAAAAAATAGCAGGGTCATGGCATGCATATGGCATTTATTTCATAGACCTGTCTGGTGCTTTTTTGTGTTTTTATTTTTTTTTGTATTTTAAAGTTTTGTACCTTTTAATTCTGTATTTTGTACACTTCTTTGCAAAACAGAGTAGTTCTTTTAACAGTATAACGACCCTGATGGCCTTTTGTATGTGGAGGCACAGGTTTGGGTTGTTCCAGGAAAAACAGCTTTACTTACTAATTGTATGTATTTTACTTACTTTACTTCCCCTCTTTTAAAAAGCAGTTAATTTTACTTTCTTATGCATTGTACTGTTCAGTTGATAAAGAAAATGTTTTCTAAGGCCAAACAAACTAGCCTGAGATTGTGTGCCTGTCAGGAGACACCTACCTTCCCTCAAGGCAGCTGGTACTTGAGTGGGAAAATTTATTGTTGTTGACATTCCTGAGCTTAATATGATTCCCAAAGTGGCATTAACCTTGAGTTCTACTGACTTTTCGTATAACTGTTAGGCCTAAATTTTCCTGCCTCAAAAATGGGTTGAATGAAGCCCCACTGGGCAGGCGTAGTTACCACTGAAGGAGCTAACACAGACATACTAACATTTTGTTTAAATGCAGGTGCCCTTTTGAAATTTATTTTCCCTTTCTTTGGAATTTGCAATTATTTATATGGGAGAGGCTGGGAAAACCTAGACTTTTTTTTTAAGTGCACATAAAGTTCAACAAACATTATTTATAGGAAAGTATATGAATTATTATTTTTCCAACACCTCAAGCTTAGCCTATGAAATGGAAAGTAATACGCTGGATTATATTTTTTAAATTCCATAAATAAAGCTTCTCTTTTTATTTAATCCGAATTGGTGAGGCTTCCCTAAGTACTATGGGATTTTCTAGGCCTGACTTTTTGGCAGATATAACATTTAGGTTAGGATGGGGGTATTCTGACCTCCAGAACTTATTCACAGTCCAAGGGACTTTAAAACATTTACTCATTATATCTGAGGTTCTTTGACACATGACAAACCTCTGTTTGACATAAGGCAAAACCTCCATCTTGTAAATAAGAAGAATGCGTCCCAATCTACAGGTTAGTCCTTGAGAAACGTGGCTTCTAACTGGCGGAGTCTATTTGAACTCTTGCTCCTCCTCGTGCCATCTGTGATTTGTAGGCTGGCACCAGGTAGGAGCTCATTAGAAGAGCAGATACCAGGCCCTGCCCCAGACCTTCACTCTGAATCTGCGCTTCACAAGACCATCCAGGTGACTTGTGTGAACCTTGAAGTTTCAGAGCCAGGTTCGTACACCTTGTCTGCGCTTTGTGTAGCCTCTACAGAGAGCCCAGCCTGGCACGACCTTAAGGTGAGCTGGGTGGCAATTTGTCTCAGCCAGAGCATGTCTGACTCCACCTGAGTTTTAACAGGCCAGTGCTTTGCATAACAGTCTGTTTGTACCCAAACCAGAGACACTCTTTTTTCATATCAAACAACACATTCACTGAAATGATTTCTGTCAATGTTTGGGGAGGCAACCACTGTGTGATATATTTAAACTCACTTTGTTCTGTTTGAAAATGTGTTGAAAAGAATTCTGAACAGAAGGGAAAAAAAAAAGGCAAGCCTTAAAAGGATATTACTCCTGATAAAATGACTGACAGGCCAGGGGCGGGGAGAAATTGTGTTGTGCCTGAAAGCCTTATTTATTTATTAAAGAAAAGTATGGACATTATGGAGCTGTCCAGCTATAGCTGAAGTAAATGCTGAATCTGATGAGGTCAATCCCAAACACAAGCACTGCCCTATTTTTTTTCAGCACAATTTTGAATCAAAAGGAAAAAAAAAAAGCACAGATAGGGAAAGAACAAGAGTCTTTCTGAGGCTGAAGCCATCCTGTTCACCAGTGCTCCAAGCAGAACACCTAGTTAGCAGAGTCAGACAGCAAAAAAAGTTTCCCTTGCCTGTGAATAAACAACTAGTGAGAAAGCCTTTCTGGAGGGCCTTGTTAAATCTGTCTTGGGGCCCAGAAACCCTGCCATGAGCAGTGATTGTAGCAACAGGGGGATCCATTTGCGGGAGACTTGATTAATTATTAAACTGAAACCAGGAGTCCTCAGTTGACTGCTGTTTTTCACATCCCACATCCAGTCCATCAGCACGCCTGGAAATTTCTCCGTGGGAATGCCTCCCGGATACGCCCTTCACTGCAGCCCCACCCTGATCCCAAGTCCCAGGCCCCAAACCACTGGTGTGTTCCCGGCCAGGTCTCTTCACTCACTCCCAGCCCTGCCCACGCTTCCTGACCACACTAGCCGGAGGGAGCTTCTCCCATAAACTGTAAGATCAGATCGTTCTGACTTTCAAATTCCCATTGTTATTTTTATTGGGATTGCTTACGTTTATAGACTAATTTAGGAAGCATTGACATTGTCGTGTTGTTGAGTCTTCCTGTCGGGAAATAGACTTCAAGTCTTCCACTATATCCTTCAGGTTTATTTAAATTCTCATTATAAAGGTCTCGTACAATTCTTATGTTTATCCTTAATCTCATTGTCTTGTTTCTATTATCAATGGAGACTTTTTTTTCTAAAAGCTCTTCTACCCGGTGGTTGTTGATGTACAAGCAAGTTATTGATTTCTTCATATTAATTTATCCCTACTATCTTACTGAATTCTCATATGGTTTGAATAGTTTCTTAGTGGATTCTTTTGGGAATTTTGGTGATACAAACATATCATATGCAAAGAGTAATAATTTTACCTCTTTTTTTCTCATTTTTATTTTTTAATTTAATTTAATTTAATTTTTTGTGTCTGTGTCTCATTCTGTTGCTCAGGCTGGAGTGTACCATCATGGCTACCACAGCCTCAATCTGCTGGATTCAGGTGATTCTTCTGCTTCAGCCTTCCAAGTAGCTAGAACTACAGGTGTGTGCCACCACGCCTGGCTAATTTTTTGATTTATTGTAGAGGCAAGGTATTGCCAAGTTGCCCAGGCTGGTCTCGAACCCCTGGGCTCAGGCAATCTTTTCCTACTAAAGTGCTGGGATTACAGGCATGAGCCATGTGTTTGGCCTTTCTCGCTCTCTCTCTTTTTTTTTTTTTTTGAGTTGGAGTCTCACTCTGTCACCCAGCCTGGAGTGCAGTGGCTGCTCCTGGCCACTGCAGCCTCTACCTGCTGGGTTTTGGCGATCCTTCCGCCTCAGCCTTCCAAGTGGCTGAAACTACAGGTGTGCTCTACCACACCCGGCTAATTTTTTTTTTTTTATTGTAGAGATGAGGTCTTGCCAAGTTGCCTAGGCGGGTCTCGAACCCGCGGGCTCAGGCAATCCACTCACCTCAGCCTCCCAAAGCGCTGGGATTACAGGCTGAGCCACCGAGCCTACTTCTTTTTCTCGTTTTTAAATCTCTGATTTCTTTCTCTTATCCAAGGGTGTTGGCTAGATCTCAAAGAACAACGGTAGTAGACATTTTGTCTTGCTCCCCAGTAGTAGAAATGCTTCTCGTGTTTCTTTTCCAGATGCTGAGTTTTGGGTTGAGATGTCTATATTTTATTGTGCTAGGAAAGTATCCATCGTTACTTCATTAACTAAGCATCTTAAAAGAGGGATCTTCTGAAAAGGCAGACTTGATCCTGTCCCCCTGATACTTCCCAGTGATCTGAAGAAGAAAAAATTCACACCTGCGTTCCCAGGCTGTGGGCCATCCATCTCTGGTCCTTCCTTACCAGCTTATCTGGCCAGACATTCCCTTTGACTGCCTGGGCTCTGACCACACCTGCTGCCTTATAGCTTCTAGAGCATGCCATGCCCCTTTCAACCTGAGAACCCTTGGATAACTATTTTTTCTGCCTGTAGTGCTCACAGCTCTGTCCCCCACCCCCCACCTCCACCTTCTTTGCATGGCCACCTTTTACCATCTTGTGGAGATCATGTCAATAGGCACTTCCTCATGGAAGTCTCCTTCCTGGGTCCCCGAACCAGACTGGATCTCCAAGTCCCTTGCCTTCTTTCTGAAGAGGCAAACAGGGTCAGAGTTTGAAGAGCCTTGGGCAGTGAATCCAGGGTGGCCAGACCAGGGGTGAGAGGTCTGAAAGAGGCCGCTGTGCTGGCGCATGTTCAGATGGTGAGCAACTGCACCCAGTGGTGGTTCTGGGGCTGGACTGGGACAGCTGACACAAGGGACGCTACGGAGTTAAGAACTGCGGACTGGATGCGGGATGGGGTGGAGTGCGACAGCCGGATGACCTGAGGACTTTTCTTGGATGATTGGATAGCATCGTTCGCCCAAGATGGAAATCCAAAGAGAACAGGCTTGGGGGAAAGCAGTGAATGTGGTTTGGGACACTCACTCAGCAATCATTTATGGAAGGCTGGTGGTATGCCAGGCACCACACTAGGGTCTCAGGACCCAGAGCAACCCGCAGAGCCACACGGCTCCCACTTCATGGAGTTGACTGGTTGAGTTTGAGGAGCCCTGAGGGGACAAGAGTACCAGGTTGCAGGATAGATGTAAGTCTGGCACTCAGAAGAGAGGGTGGGCCAGGCGTGGTGGGGCTTGCTTGTAATCCCAGTGCTTTGGGAAGCTGAGGCGGGAGGATTGCTTGAGGCCAGGAGCTTGAGGCTGCAATGAGCTCTGAACAGAGCAAGACTCTGTCTCTAAAAAAATTTTTTTTTTTTAAATAAGGAAGAGAGGGTGGCCTGACTCTCTAGATGGGGGCTCCTCAGCTGTGAGTTTGAGAATCTAGGAGAGTGCAGAAGAGCGAGCAAAAAGATAATTCTGGTGAGAGGGTAAAACAAGAGTCTGGGAACCTGGAAGCCATGTCAGTAGGGATGTCAGAGAGGAAGGAAGCCGGTGTCAGATCCCATAGAGGGGCATGGGAGAGAAGGCGGAAATGGTTTTGCATTTGGCCATTCAGAGGTGTTCACCTCTGCAAGAGTGTCTCCCATGGAAACGGAGACTTCTCTGCAGTAGGTTGAAGCAAGAAGGCTGGGGCCCAGGGGCAAGGATGTGGCTGCACCCACTGCAGACTGTCTTTCTCTAAGACAGTAGGGGAAAGAGGATTCAAGACGTATCTGGAGAAGGAGGTGGGGAGGAGTCAGTCTAGGGGCAAAGGAGGAAAAAAGTGAGACCTCAGGATGGCTGAAGAGGAGGGCCTGAGGGAGGAAGACGGAAACAGGAAGGTGCAGAGCAGAGGGGACATCGGCCTAGACCAGAAGGGACACCCCAGCCCAAGAGGAGAGGAAGGAAGGAGGAAAGGGGAAGGGACACTGAGGCAATGCTCACCTCACACTCATGGTGGTTAATTTTGACCCTGAATAATACACCAAGTGAGCTGAGAGGTGAGGGGACTTCGCAGTTTGGATGTATCACTCAGTGAACTAGGAAGAGGAAGTGTCTGCAGAAATGGTGGGATTCAGAGGCCCCTAAGATTGGAGACCATTCGGGGTTCAGGGTCTTGAATCCTCCTTCCTTTACAGCTTGACTCCAGCCCAGGAGTTTGGGTTTGGTTTGGAGGTGGGGTGGTTGGCTGGATTCATTACGGGCTGGAATGTAACAGAAAATGTGGGACCAAGAGGCCGGAAAGTCAATGGCAATGGCAACAGAGAAATGGAAGTGACAAGCCATGGGGTCCAGGCTGCCAGAGCAATGTGAGAACAGAGGGGCCCACAGGCATGTGAAGCATGGGCATTGAGATTCCAGAGCTGACTTGGATTTTCTTCCAGAGATGGCAGATGTGCCCGGGCAGAAATACATCATGAGACTGACCCACGTTGCATTAGAATGTGGAAACATCTTGTGATGCTCTTTTCTTTTCTTTTCTTTTTTTGAATCAGAGTCTCTGTCGCCCAGGCTGGAGTACAGTGGCACGATCACGGCTCACTGTAGCCTCGACCTCCCGGGCTCAGGCAATCCTTCCACCTAAGCCTTCTGAGTAGCTGGGTCTACAGGTACATGCCACCATGCCTAGCTAATTTTTTTTATTATTTTTTTCTTTTTTGTAGAGATAAAGTCTCACTATGTTGTCCAAGCCGGTCTTGAACTTCTGGGCTCAAGCAAACCTCCCTCCTCGGCCTTCCAGTTCTGGAATTACAGGTGTGAGCCACTTGCGCCCAGCGGCCTCAAGTTCCTTTTCTCAATGTGTGGGACTAAGGATGGTGAAATGGTGGGACTCTCTCATCTTCATCTATTCTCAGTAGTAGTCATAAAGGGTGAATCTAATACAACACTCCTGAAAGGAGAATTGTGATGAGAGGAACACTGAATTTCTTAGGGGTTATTCTGCCATTGATATGTGTTATTTGCAGCATCCTATTCAACCTCAGTATTTTCTGCCAGAAAAACTGTAGGGAGGACGAAGAACGCTTGGCCGAGGCAATGTGCTCACGTGACCCAGACCCTCAGATGATCACTTTGGTGCTTGTATAAGCAGCACTAACACAGCTGGAAGAGAAAGGACTGCAAACACCACAGGGACCCTGCCCACTCCCACCCCTCCCTGTGCCCCCCACCTCTGGCCTTGCCTCCTCTGCTGTAGGAATCTTCTAGGGAAAGTGGACTGGATTTGCCAAGTAGGGTAGTATTTTTCTAAACCAGTGATCTGGGAACTGGTAGCATTCTAAAATTAGCCGATGAAAAGATAAGCTTTAATATATGTCATTAGATGGAATGACAAGTAATTGAGAGTGAAAATTCCCGTTTAAAAAAAATCTCTGTGCAAATAAGGCCCTCTTACATAAAAGGGCATTGTGACTTTTTCAGCTGCTTTTTATAGCAGTGGCCTCTGAGGCTGGTGACCTGTTGTGCCCTGCGGGGGAGCACCCGGGAGAGGCATCTTTCTGCTTAGCATGTCTCGCGGGGACCCAGGCCAGATCATTTGCACAGTCACTAGTCACCGTCCCAGTACAGGGTGGGTGATGAATGCCGTCGACGACAGCGTGCTGTTAGTCACTTGCTGTGCTGGCTGTTTCTCCTTATGTAAAGTTTAATCTCCTTGGTGTGCTCTGAGCAGTCAGGGGTCTAGGCTCCCAATGCCTGCTCATCGGGTGCTGTTCTTCAAGGCTCCCAGCCCTCTGCTGTGATTTCACTCGAGTGACATTTATAACCACGTACCTATTTGACAGGAACAGTGAGTCATGGTTTTCTGCATTTGGCATCTTCATTCCTTTCCTTCAGGGGGTGATTAGCTCGTGTGTGTGTGTGTGTGTGTGTGTGTGTGTGTGTGTGTGTGTGTGTGTTTGGGGATGGGCGATTGTTATCACAAATGACTGGTACCTGCAAGTCTGAGTCAGCCCTCCCTGTGTAGATGGTGGTGGGGTGGGGGAAGGGAGGCCAGCCTGGGATTCACTCATGCTCTGAATACATGTTGAAGGGACAGGCTCCGTGGGTCTGTGTGTGACCCTCTTGGCACAGGTATCAAGACTTAAAGGTCAGCGTTTTTCCAGCTGAGGGATGTAACTCATTAATAGGTCATGAGATCAACTCACTAAGCTGCTGGTCAGAATGAAGAATAGAATATAACAGAAACTAGAGTACCTCTCCTTTGGTAAGGGTAAGTATTACTTTGTGAAATTTTTGTTTCAGTTTTATGTGTGTAGTAAACGGTGATAGAAGAAATGCATTCATTGCTGGGGTTAATGGTCCAAAAAGTTTGAAAAATCACTGCCTCAGATGGATGATAAGTCTTTGATGGACTGTGTGGATAAGTATTGATCTTACAATCATTTTTGTATTCCCTTGCCTCTAACAGTATGTAGCATATATTAGGTGCTCAATAGCTGTTTGTGAAAGGAAGAAAGGGAGAGAAGGAGGGAGGGAGAGAGGAAGGTAGTGGGGGGGGGGGGAGGGAAGAAGGTAGTGAGGGTGAGAGGGAGGAAGAAAAGAAGGAAGGAAGGAGGGAGGACAGCTGATTTCATGGACTGGACAGGCGGAGTAAGGCAGATGGGGGCATCATGCTTCCTTTTCTCACATTATTCCAGGATCTTAGGAACCATCTCTCTTCTCTTCCCTTTTCAAAACCTCTTCCTGAGTGATCTGGAAAGTGAGTCAAGAAAGTCTCCCATATGATGGATAGAGGAAACCTGCTCCAAACCAAAAATCCAAAGTTCAGAATAGTAGAGAATCTTCAGGAGTGACAGAGGATGTCTGAGAAAAATTGTTCTCTCTAAGGAGAGCTAGGGTTTATGAGATCTCTACTCAAGAGATCTTGATTGGATAACACGATGACACCTCTTGGTTGCAAAAATGCTGACCTGTACGTCTTGATACCTGTGTCGTGTTAGTTTATTATTGCTGCTGTAACTCATTTCTAGGTACTTAGTGGCTTAAAATAGCATATATTTATTATCTTTTAGTTCTGGAAGTCAGTAGTCCAAAATGGGTCTTATTGGGCTAAAATCAAGATGTGGGCAGGGCTGCATTCCTCCCGGAGGCTCAAGGGGAGAACCTGCATCCTTGACCTTTCCAGCTTCTAGAGGGTGCCCTCGTACCTTGGCTTGTGGCCCCATCCTCTGTTTAAGAAGCCAGCAATATCAGCCGAGTCCCTGTCATGCTGCCGTCTCTCTCCCAACTTTTAAGGATTCTTGGGATTACATTGGTCTCACCAGGATAATCTCCCCATTTCAGTGTTAGCTGCATAGCAGTCTTGTTTCCATCTGCAACCTTCATCTTCCTTTGCCATGTCACACAGACACCGGTGCTGGGAATTAGGTCATGGATATCTCTGTGGGGCCACTCTTCTGTCTACCACATACGGCTTATTATATGATTGATAATCACTGGTGGCCCTGCCAAGGCTTTGAATTTGTGTAGCGTATTCAGTAAGGCGGGGCAAGTGTGCTGTGTGCATCTCACAGATGCGATAAATAGTTCTACTTTAGTTCTACTTCTGCAGAGCTAGAGAGGGTAGTTGTCCCAGGATAAAGACTGCTCTGACACCTGGTTTGGCTGGGCCAGTTGTACAGCCAGGTTACGATACGCTCCTGTCTGGGGCATTCTCAGAGCTGTTGTGTTGCTGCTCAGCTTGATGGAGTTGTCTGTAAATAGCAGCTGTCTTCATCTGGCTCACTCACCTACTTCCATCTGCCAGATGGAATACAGAACTCAGGGTGACAAGAGCATGAGTGTGGGTGACCGAGTGCCTCCATCAGACTCTGCGTGTGTAGTGTTGTTTAAATTTCATCTTCCGAACACCTGGTTAATGTAGATGCCGTGACCACCCCTCTTCAGAGACAATCAAGGCTCAGGAACTCGTCATTCATCCACACAGATCACTCAGCTGGTCTAGGCGGCAGGTCCTGGACGCCAGCCCTCAAGCTCCCCCATCCAGGAACCACGCAGAGTGGGGAGTTCGGTGCCAGGCTCCCAGCACCGATCAGAGTCTTTCTTTGTTGGGCCAACTGCATACTCAGGCCACCCACGTCCGTAGCTGGGATGACAGCACTGGCGTCCTACATCCAGTACATGGGGGCGCATTGTGATGGGGAAGACTGCATGGGAATTCTGTTTGGGTGACTCAGCACAGAGGACCTCAGTATAGTTGGTGGCGTTTATGGGGCAGGTGTCTACACTATTGCTAGCTCGGGTTATGTTGAAATCTCTTAACCAGCAAGGCTCTCCGGGGTTACCTCAACCCCTTAGGAAATTTGATCTGAGCCAAACAAGTCACAGTAAACCAAACAAGACACCCGACATTTTCTTGTTGGTTTTTAAAAGAAATGTTGCTTTAGAATTGCTTTGCCAGTAACATTCCACCGAGGGAGAGGAGCTGACAAGCCGGCCTTCTGGAAACCAGGAAAGGGTGCAGAGGTCACTTGCAGCTTCTTTCTGTTTGTGTTGAAATTTGTGCAGGATGCAGCAGGAAGCTTCCTATGCTGTGTATATCTGGCTTTTTAAATAAATGGAGAATATTTCCAGCAGAAAGAAAGAACCTTGTCTTGCTGTCTTTGTGTCTCTGGTGCTTGACAGAGTGGGGGCTTGCCAACTGGATTGAATGCATAACTATAGTGTTCATTCCTTTATTAATAAAATAGTGCTTGAGCCAGAGACAGTGTGGGATAAAAGAGGGCTGGGCTGAGCCCTGGCTCGGGGCTTTACTGTCAGCTGCGGCCTGTGCTGCTGTACAGAGATGGGTGGCTGCCTAGAAGGTGCAAAGCTACAAGGTCCCGAGTCAACTGAGGCTTAAATGCATCACCGATTTCCCAAGCAATTTATTTTCATTGTCTGGTAGTCTTCCAATTGGAGGTGGTTTCTTGGAGAATTTCCATTATAATTTAATTTAAAATTTTGACTTCCTGCATGAGGAAATAAATGGTGTTAAGACTGCATAGACACAGACCCGTTTTGTACTAGAAATCTAATTACAGCGATTTCCCCATGATTTTATGAATGGCAGAGTAGCTTTCATGCTGCAGAAACCGCTGACACAAGCCACCTGTTTCCACCTACGGTGACCACTAAAGGAATCTCAAAAAGTGTGGCAGGAAGACAGCGCTCCACGCTTCTGGAAGTTGCCATAGACTGTTGGCACTCACGCGTGTGCAGTTTTGGAGACCATTTTTATGTTTTTGGATCCAGATGGTTGTTCCCAAAGGAGTGCTGTCCCTGCTCATCAGTGGGACGCTCGGAAGCAAGTTTCCTTCTGCACTGAAATCCCCTGTGCAGGGCGCCTCTGCTGCTGTCAGGGGGCTGCAGTGCCCCCCCCCCCCCAGGGAGTGGCACGCCTGTGCCTCACGAAAGCTTCAAATAGCCCATGGTCACTTTTCTTTGAAAACCTGGTCATGTGCCTCAGCAGATGGCAAGTTTGCATTTGGGCATGAAATCGAGCACAGTGCTGGCAGGATCACTCTATTTCTTGAGACCTATTTGGGTAATAAGAATTTGTAATTGAATTAAGTTGGCCCTTATAATTAATTGCTTTGATTCTGATTATGTGGGCACATGTTTGCAAGCTAAACACCAAATACCATTGTGTGTCTTTTCTGATGTGGGAAGAAGGAGAGTTGTTGTTGTTATTGCTGTTGTTGTTTTGCCCCTTCTTGGATAATGCTTTTCATTTGCCTAAAGGCAGAAACTCAAAGGTGTTCACTAAATAAAGAAAGAAAAAGATTATGAAATTAGTGACCAGGATGAAACCAGAGGCTTAGGGCCCTGGAAGTTATCCTGGGAGGGGATGTTTAGGAACAGCTGTCTACCTGCAGACTCCTGGGCAAACCACCGAACCTCCACGGGCCTGTTTTGTCCTAGTTACAATGGGAGGAGTTGACCAGGTGACCTCCAACGTCTCTTCAGCTCTAAAAATGGCCTGATGGCGTGACTGTGATGCTCTGGAGGGCAGATCTTGCTAACAGGATGGAGTGGATGTATTCACACATGCATAGACGCACCAGCTTATGATCCAAAGCACAGCTGGTGGCCCTCATTGGCCTTGACAAGTGTCCTTTGCCAATGGAGACATTAACAAACTGTGACATGGCATGTGCTGTGAAAATGGTGACTGCTTTGATGTCTTCCAGTTGGCTGGCTCACATCTTCCCTGAGGGAGCACTGGCCTTTGGGGTAAGAGAAATGGCAGTGACAAGGAACAAGAGATTCACCCTCCACACACACACTTTGTTCCTGGTAATTGTATCAGTATGTGACTTAGCTAAGTGTACACATCATAAATAACCGTCAGCCTCTGTGGCAACGGAGACAATGGCTTGGTATGTGGTTTTTGACTCTCCGAAGATATATGCTACAGGATCTTAGAAAAATCCAGCTCTAAGATAACGCAGCCTCCAAAAAGAAAATAGAGGCTGGGCACATGGCTAAGCCTGTAATCCCAGCACTTTGGGAGGCCGAGGCATAGGATTGCCTGAGCCGGGGGGTTCAAGACCAGCCCGGACAACTTGGTGAGACCTCATCTCTACAATAAAAGTCATGAAAACTAGCCGGGCATGGTGGTGTGTGTTTGTAGTTCTAGCTACTTGGAAGGCTGAGGTGGGAGGATTGCCTAAGCCCAGCAGGTTGAGGATGCAGTGACTGTGAGGGTGCCGCTGCACTCCAGCCTGGGCAACAAGAGTGAGACTCCAACTCAAAAAAAAAAAGAAAAAAACAGTATTAGACCTGACATATTAATTGTTGATAATCTTAAAAAAGAAGCTAGCTTATAAAATATGTAATTATATGCTTTCCTTGCCGATAGTGCTCCCACAGGCATGGTGAATGTTCCTAAAACCCACTGGACTTTCTGTGAGAAGTGTGGCAAGCACCAACCCCACAAAGTGACATAGTACAAGAAGGGCAAGGATTCTCTGTATGCCCAGGGAAAGCAGCGTTATGACAGGAAGCAAAGTGGCTATGGTGGACAGACTAAGCCAATTTCTGGAAAAAGGCTAAAACTACAAAGAAGATTGTGCTGAGGCTTGAGTGCATTGAGCCCAGTTGCAGATCTAAGAGAATGCTGGCTATTAAGAGATGCAAGCATTTTGAACTGGGAGGAGATAAGAAGAGGAAGGGCCAAGTGATCCAGTTCTAATGTCATATTTTGTTTAATTATAAAGAGAATAAAATCTTGATTACATTCACAAAAAAATAAGTATTTATAAATTATGAAAATGTGATACATTTATTATATTTTGACATCAGGCCACCGAGCTATTCTGATGTTCTGAGTAGACTAAGACTGGGCAAAGTTGGGGCATGGCTTATTCCTCCTGTTGGGATAGCCAGCCGGCCAGGAGCACTGTTGGGAGCTGGAGCCTGCTCACACCAAGCAGGCAGGTGCCTCATAGCCGCCCAAACCATTGCTAGCGTGGCCCAGTGTTTTCCTTTGTTCTGCTCCACCAAGTCCCCATAAGGCCTTCATTGGGTAAAGCCACATCTGCTTGGTGTCCACTTCCCACCAGTTCCTAGGTGATCTTAAACCTTTTTTATTTCTGTTTTTTTGAGTCAGAGCTCACTCTGTAACCCACACAGGAGTGCAGTGGCAAGATCATGGCTTACCGCAGCCTCAACCTCCTGGGCACAGGCAGTCAGTCCTTCCACTTCAGCCTCCCAATTAGCTGGGACTACACATGTACACCACCATACCTGGCTAATTTTATTTAATTTTTTGTAGAGACAAAGTCTCATTATGTTGCCCAGGCTAGTCTTGAACTACTGGGTTCAAGGCCATCCTTCTGCCTCCCAAAATGCTGTGATTATAGGCGTGAGCCACCACGCCTGGTCCTTAAACATTTTATTTGTGTCATTGAAAACACAATTCCATGAGTCATTTAGGCCACAGTTAAGAGCTGCCACAGCACTTTTGTATCCATAGGGTACTTTCAGAATGGATCTTTTGCCCCAGTTTTATTCAGTTTATCAAATATTTGTCAGTGTGGTTGGGCCACGTGAAGATGAGCAGTCAACAGAATTTACAGGAAAGAACCACGTTACAAAAAAGGCAGCTCTGGTCTCCCCCTTTCATTTCAAGTATCCATGGAGCTATTTGCTTAATGAAACTGGATCTGCTCCGTGCTGGAGAGAATTCTTGTGTGACATGTTTTGTAATAGCCTCGTCTGGGTTGGCTGTGGTCTTGGGACAGGGGACCTGCTCTGGGTTTCTTTTCCCAGACTGCCAGCAAAGCCCTTAGAGAATGGACTTTCAAGGTTTCTCCCAGGGGAGACTTGTTGACTTTGACCTTTACACAAAGACATAACGCAAGTTATTCATACCATTACTGCACACAGAACGTCTCTGACATTGTGCTCACAAAAGATTGTTTTCACACTGGAAGGAATTGCCTTATCAGTGCTTCGGGGGTCCTTTGCACATGCTTATCCTACTTAGTACTCATACCAATCTTAAGAGCTTTCACAGATGGGGAAACTGAGGTTCTGGGAAGTCACTGTGCAGTAAGAGGTAAGAGTAGGATTTGGCTACCTATTTCCTGCCCTGGGGAAGCTTGCCTTCTAATCCAGGGAGATTAAGTAAATCTGGGAAGAGGGTAAGAATAAGAGAACACCACTGAAGTGTTAGCACACGTGGAGCGTAAGAGAGGGGAGGGAACAGGGTGTTGCAGGAAGTCTTCATGGCGCCAGTGACATTGGGATGAACCTTGAAGAAAGGCTAGAACACACCTACACAGAGATGTGCTTCTTGATTAATTGCCATCTCTGGCTTTAGTAAGCTCAGTAGGACAGGGGGCCTCCTTCTCTCCCTCCCTCATCTCTTTCTTCACTGTATCCCAAGGGCCTGGCAGAGTGGCAGAGAGTGGGTGAGAGCTCACTCTGTGCTGTTGGCTGGCGGGCTGGAATGGCTATCCAAGTGGAGAGAACAGCATGGGTGTGAAGAATTGGCATAGTGTGTGGTGACTTGGGCAAGGAGAGGACATTGAATCATAGCAGATGAGGCAGGACAGGTTGATTGAAGTCACACGGTGGGAGGCCTTTGGAGGCCAGGCTGAAGAGTTCATAGAGGCCAGTTCTCAGAGCCCCACCAGGTGTCAGGTGTGCAGCCTTGGAGAACTGATTTAATGTTTCTGATTCTCCTCGTTTTCCTTATTTGTAAAATGGAGGTGACAAGGGTACAGATGGAGAGACAAGGTTGTTTCAAAGAATAAATAACAGAAGATCTGTCAAATGCTGACCAAGTCCACACACAGTGAAGGAAGTGCTTGGGAACATTCAGCTATTGTTATTCTGAAGTCACCAGACAATGGGAGCACATTCCTTTCCTATAGGGAAGTGACATGAGTGGGGCTGGCTTTCAGGTCTTCATCTGGCTGTAGGGGGATGGTTTGCAGTGGAGGCAGTGACCCTGCATTAGATGCTGAGGTGAGTTGATAGGTACTGGGTCGGCCAGGTGAGAAGTACTGGGGACTCCCCATGGAGGGTTGCAGGAAGAACGTCATGGTGGGCACAGGTGTCAGAGACCTGGAAGAGGTCTGCAGGACTTGGCAGACAACCAAAGGCATGGGATGAAGGGTTGAATCTGAGTCCCTAGGGGAATGCTCTTTAGGAAGAGAGGGAAGCTAGGCACGTCTGCCGTGGGAGGATGGTGAACTCTGTTTGGGTTGTGTTGATTGCACAGTGCCTGTGGAATTTCCAGATACAGAAGGAGGTCCAGATCCTGGAAAGGTTGAGGCAGGGGAGACAGCAGGGAGATCATCCACACAGAGCTGTCTGGAGAGAATACGGGTGGTGGGGTTCTGAGAGGCCTCAAGCCCAAGGCAGTGGGGACTGGGGTTGCCGGGAAGGCTTCATCCTGGGGGTGAAGGTGGTCTTGAGACTCAGCGGCCACTGGGCAAGAACAGGGGGCTGTGGTCGTGCATGCAACATGATGATAGCAACTGGCCCTGCATCCATGACCCTCTGCTGTGACCACAGCTCCAGTGCAGCCCAAACCTTTCCCACTGTTGTCAAGGCCAGTTGAGGGCTGAGAGCCTGGGCTGTGCCCAGGAAGTGCCACTGAGTGCCTTGGGCCGGGGCCTCCTTGTTTTCCTGCCCCACAAAGCTGTCCACTGTGCAGTGCAGCTTCCTTTTCAGAGGGCACCTGCAGAGGCGATGCAGGAATGCCAAATTAGGCTAATGTATGCCTCTTCCTGTAAGGAGGCCACTTCCCCTCCAGAGGACACCTAGCAACTCTTTGGAGTCGTATCGCGAGGATGAATGGGGCGGCCACGGGGCTGTGCTCTTTCTCCAGCCTGAGACAGGTTTGTAGTGAGATTTGAGTTCTTAATTTTTGTAGAAATTTGTAGAAGGAAGTAATGAACTCTCTGTCTAGAAAAATTCCCGTAAATGCCTGTATACAGCACATGGATCAATCCAGTGGGCTCACAGATCCCGAAGACCCAGTTTAAGAATCCTCTCCTCAAAGGCAACAGCCTCGGCATTTTCCAACCAATAGAACAATCTGTGTCAGGGGAAAGTAGACTTAGATATTTATTACCCAAGGCTACGAACTCTTTGCTGTGGGATAATAAATTTGTATGTTTAAAACTGAGAAAAATAGTCCTATATATGCCATGATTCATTCTTCCCCGTATGAAATTATGTGATCATGTAGGTCACATTTTTTTGTAGAAGAAGATAAATTACAAGTTGGTTAAATTTATGACCTTAGTCTTTCCATGGACGGTTGAGTTAAATAAAAATCCAGGTCTCTTTCCCTTTATATTATAATTTATTTGGTTCTCTAAGTTGGATTATGCTAGTTGAAAGTTATGTGTACTGAGCTATTGTGTAATTTTTTAATTGAGGTAAAATATACATATTATAAAATGTATCACTTAATGTACAGTTTCATGGTATTTAAGCTATCATGTAGTTTTTAAAAATCCTATTGTGAAAAATGTCTAAATCTTCAAAAAGAAAAGATAAAATGGAAAAGAGTATAAGAAAGTATTTACCCAGAAAAATAACCTTCTTCTGTATGTAGTTATGTATGTATGTATTTTAAGGGACAAATTCCCACTCTGTTACCCAGGCTAGAGTGCAGTTGTGTGATCATGGCTCACCTCAGCCTGGAACTCTTGGGTTCAAGTGATCCTCCCACTTCAGCTTTCTGAATAGCTAGGATTACAGGTACACACTACTACACCCTGCTAATTAAAAAAAAAATTTTTTTTATAGCAACAGGGTCCTGCTATGCTGTCCAGGTTGATACTTCTTGAACTGAATACTAAAGTGTTACAAATTTAGGCTTTTCTGGACAAGAAGAAAGTGAACACTTAAGAATGCTTTATAGGGGACCGGGCACAGTGGCTCACACCTGTAATCCCGTACTTTGGGAGGCCGAGGTGGGAGGATTCCTGAGCCCAGGAGTTCGTGACCAGCCTAGGCAACATAGCAAGACCTGATTTCTACAAAAAAATTAGCCGAGTGTGGTGGCGCACCTATAGCCCCAGCTACTTGGGAGACTGAAGCAGAAGATGGAGCTTGTGGTGAGCTGTGATCATGCCACTACACTCCAGACTGGGCTACAGAGTGAAACCCAACTCAAAAAAAAAAAAAGTTGTATGGAAAGTCCTCATAGATTCTAGAAATAGGATTGTTTTTTAAATGGAGTGATTAATTTTATTTTTTCAGGAGAGTAAGGAAATATCTAAGGTAGCCAAATTAAGAGAATTTATAGATTGTTATGTTAAAATCTGGATTTTGAGTTGTGTTTGGAAGTACAGAAAATCAGCGAGACTCTGGAAAACAAATGTCATATGTAGACAAATCTCTGTATTTTCCACCAGCTGAAGTTAACAAATTATCTTCACAATTATCTCAAAATACAGCACGATGCTGAAATTCCCATGTGCTTTTGCAAATGCGAGGATCACCATAGTAACAGCTACATTAAACTTTACATCCTAACATTGTTAGTCAGAGAGCTTGTGTCTGGGTAAGACTTTCTTGGGGAATTCAAAGTGTTTTTCCTTCCTCCATACCACATGATATTTCTTACTTATCTTGGGCATTGTTTTTGAAATCCAAAAGTCTGGATGTCACATGAGAAGCAGCCAAAATATTAGTGTTGGTGTCGGGACGTTCGGATGCTGTCATCAATAGCAGTTTGAGCCAGAGCTATGGAATTGATGGGTGTATTTGGCTGCGGAGGATTGCAAGGAAAGCTGTGGGCAAATGGATTTTATAAATGATAAATTCAGGGTATTGTCCAGACAGAGGTGCGTGCCAAGAGCGATGTCATCTAGAACCAAGCCTTTGTGCTGAGTTAGCTGCTCCACCGTGCAGAGCATCCAACTGCCAACAAAGAGTCTCTATGGCAGTTAATGTGAGGGTCATCGAGTGACTTTTTAAAAACACCCTGTCACTTAGGTTTGATGCAAGTTCCCCATCCAAAGAAACTTTGTCATTTCCTCCAGCTAGTTTATCTATTTACAGCTCTGATTTCCTGCTAAATATTTCCTTTCTTCATTCTCAGAACATCTTAGGGCCCTTAAGAAAATGTCAGGTGGGCCGGGCATGGTGGTTCATACCTGTAATCCCAGCACTTTGGGAGGCCAAGATCGGAGGATTGCTTGAGTCCAGGAGTTCGAGACCAGCCTGGGCAATATAGCAAGACCTTGCCTTTACAAAAAAATTAAAAAAAATTAGCCAAGTAAGGTGGCATGTGCCTGTAGTCAGCTACTCAGGAGGCTGAGGCAGGAGGATCCCTCGAGGAGGTCAAGGTTGCAGTAAGCTGTGATTTGCCACTGTGCTCCAGCCTGGGTGACAGAGTGAGATCCTGATTCAATCAAGTAAATAAAAATTAAAAAGAAAATGTCAGCTATACTTGCAGAGTGCTAGAAATTATTTTTAAGAATTTTTAGGAGAGATGGAAGGTTTCTAAAGACTGGAGATGATAGATTCTAAGATTTCTTTTATGAGAAGGAAAAGGAGAAGCCCTTCTAGGCATTGATTTATGGCTTCACTTTATTTGGGAAGGAACCAAATTCAGTAAGAAGAGTGACGCCCTGAGGGATGTCCTGAGAGAGTCAAGCTGAACTCCACCCCTTGGTGAGGCTTCACCCCTCAATCCTTCCTGGATTAAGCCCTATGGAGGGAACAGGAATAGTGAAGGCAGAATGTTTCTGCAGTGACTCAAGGGTCCACTGTGGAAGACAAGTTATCCATACACGAACAATAACATAACAAAAGCTACACTCTGGGGCCAAACAGAGCCATGAGGAAGGGGAGTAGTGCCAATTTATTTAGAATTCATTAGGTCTTTTTAGTCTCTAGAGAGGCAGGATGTGAGTAGTGCTTAGGAGCATGGGCTCTAGAGCCAGGCTGCCTGGGTTCAAATCCCAACTTTACCGTTAGCCAGCTGTGTGACCTTGGGTGAGCTACTTAACCTCTCTGTGCCCCAGTGTCCTCATCTTTAAAATGGGGATGATAGGGACATTGAAGGATTAAATTTGGTAACAAATGTGAAGTACTTGTCTCATGACACGTGGTATGTAAATGCCTGTTATAATTATTATTCTGTAACCTTATCATGACTACCAGGAAATCCTGACTGCCAACCTAAGAGCTGCTATTGCTTGAGTGTTTTAGCTTAATTGGCTCCTGGGTTCAGGGGCTTCTCCCAGGAACCTTCTACATAACTTGGTGCCAAGTAGATTGAGGGACTCAAAGAGATCAGCTATAACTCTGAGGGTTCATGAGCGTTGATAGAATATTGGGGTATTCTCCCCTAAACACTGTGTTCTCGCGCAGACAGTCGCCTCAGCCAAAAACTTTCAAATGCCAATTTGTTTCTTTTCTTCTGAGACATCTTGCTGTGTAGTCCAGGTTAGAGTGCATCATAGCTCACTGCAGCTTTAAACTCCTTGGGCTCAAGGGATCCTCCCGCCTCATCCTCCCAAGTAGCTGAGTCCACAGGCTCATGCCACCACACTGGCTAATTTTTTTTTTTTGAATTGGAGTCTTACTCCATCACCCAGGCTGGAGTGCAGTGGCACACTCACGGCCACCCCAGCGTTGACCTGCTGGGCTCTGCCGATCCTTCCAAGTAGCTGGAACTAAAGATGCGCACTACAACAGCCAGCGATCCTTCCAAGTAGCTGGAACTAGAGGTGTGCACTACCATGGCCAGCGTCAACCTGCTGGGCTCCGGCCATCCTTCCAAGTAGCTGGAACTACAGGTGCACACTACCATGGCCAGCTGATTTTTTATTTATTGTAGAGACAAGGTCTTGCCAAGTTGCCCGGGCTGGTCTCGAGCCCCTGTGCTCAGGCAATCCACTCACCTCAGCCCCCCAAAGTGCTGGGATTACAGGCTAAGCCACCGAGCCTGGCCTAATTTTTAAATCTTTTTGTAGAGATGGTGGCGGGGGCTCACCATGTTACCCAGGCTGGTGTTGACTGAACTCCTGGCCTCCAGGGATCTTCCCACCTCAACTCCCAAAGTGCTGGGACCTCAGTGTGAGCCACTACACCCAGCCGGTTGATTTGTTTCTTGAGAGGCATTTCTGATGCCTTAGATCTGCAGGCCTATGCACACAGGGCTCTGCATCGGGATTAGGGGATGCTGACCTCTGTCTCCCAGTACTTTGATTCCTAGACCCTCCACAGGCTGTGGGGTGGTGGACACGGGAGAGTGCAGGTGCTGGAATTACACCAGTCCCTGGCTTTGTGACCTGGAGCAAGTTATTGAACTAAGCTTTAGTTTCCTGTTCTGTGAAATGGGGCTGATAATGATATTTGCCTCATACAATTGTGAGGCTTAAAATATATATATATAAAACATATGTAAGATGCTGCCGTTTGGGGGAACTGGGTGAAGGGTACATGAGACCCCTCTGTATTATTTTTGCAACTTCCTGTGAGTCTATTACTATTTCAAAATAAAACGTTTAAAACAATGGCTAAGCGCAGTGGCTCATACCTGTAGTCCCAGCACTTTGGGAGGCCACAGTGGGAGGACTGCTTGAACCCGAGTTCGAGATCAACCTGGGCAACATAGTGAAACCTTGTATACATACACACACACACATACACACACACACACACACACACGCATGCACACACACTAGCGGGTCATCGTGGTACGTGCCTGTAGTCCCAGCTTCTCAGGGGGCTGAGGCAGAAGGATCACCTGAGCCCAAGACGTTGAGGCTGTGGTGAGCCATGATCTTACCACTGCATTCTAGCCTGGGCAACAGAATGAGACCCTGACTCAAAAAAAGAAAAGAAAGAAAAATCATGCAAAGAGCTTCCTTTTTCTTAGTTCATAAATGCTGAGAAATGTCTTGAGCATGGATGTATAGATGTGTTGAGTATGGATGTATTCAGCCAAATACTTAACTCATTTCGTCCTCAGAACACCTCTGTGAGGTAGGGACTGGGGCTGTCCCCATTCCATAGACAGAGAATCGAGTCAAAGAAGGAGCAAATAACACAACCAAGGTCACTTTGAAGGAAGCAGCACAGTGGGTGTTTGGCTGAGGTGCCCATGATATTAACCACTGTGCCATAAGGCTCTCCTAGGAAAAGCTTAGAAAAGACTAGCTTTTCATAGGACACTAGAACTCTTTATTTCAGAGGCTGTGTGTCTCTTTATTTGTAGGTCACATAGGAGAGATTGCTTGCATTTCCTAGAATGTGGACATGTACCAATGGCTAGCAGTATTAAATGTATTTTGGTAACCTGGTAAGGTCAAGGTGAGCCTGTTTCTAACATTCACCCATCACACGGAATTTGGTGGATTTGTTAATATCTTGAGAGATGGGAATAGACTTCACAGTGTGGCCTTGAAAGCTGTACATTGGAAACTATCCATCCACACAGCAGAGGCTTGGCCAGGGCAAGAGCAGGGAGCAAGACCAGCGTGGTTTCAGACAGATGTTCTCAGAAGGATCTGGACCTCTTTCTGGAGGCTGAAGAAGTCCTGGGGTGTTTCCTTGAAACAAACATACTTTGGTGTATTGATAGTAGTGTGATGCGGCGAGATGGGTCATCTCCTCCCTGGCCATATATCAGACCCTTACCAGAATGCTGTGCTCAGTGTTGTCAGTCAGCTCTAAAAGTAAGAGGAAGTTGTCTGGAGGAGAGCAGTGAACATGGTCGGGGCTTGTAGCCGCCCTGCTGGGAGAGACAAGAGACCAGTTGGGGATGGCAGACAGTTCTCACTCTGCATACATGTGTAGGATCCCTCCTTGTCAATCGGTGGCTTGAGCTTTTCCCTAAGGAGCACCCTATGCTGGCTATGGAAACTGTCCATCCACACACAAACCGCACCCCCTATGAGTTGCAGTCAGCTTGAGATTTGTGTTTGGAAAGAGTCCCCTTGTGCCTCGCAGCTGTCCGTGAAGAAAGTGGGTTGTGAGAGAGGTTCATCTTGAATGTCCCCTTGGATGGCTGTCCACAGTCATGGTCAGGTCTGGTTGTGAGGTGGCAGGTCCTGCTGTTCCTGCCCCTGCTTGTGAGGACGTGGATTCTCACGTGCCCCCCGGGGCTGTTCTGCTCCTCCACACTTACCCTTCCAGGGATTAAATACTGACCCACAGGATGGCACTTGGGGAGGCCCCTAGTGCTCGCACCATGTTTCCCTGACCTTAGAGAACATGCGGGTGCTGTGATGTGGGCTCCTTCAGCACTGCAGCGGCCTCCAGAGGGCCCACCCTCATCCCGTCTCCTGCCCTGTTCTCAATTCAAGAGTGGCTTTTTAGAATGGAATTCAGACTGCACCTCCTTGGCTCAGACTCGTCTGGGCCTCGCAATGGCTGAAAGGCTTTTGGGGAGGCTGCCCACCTGACCTGGGTCGGTCGAGATATTATTAGTTATTATAGATCTGATACATGTCTTGCTTATTTATCTTGCTTATTTCCTGTTTTTTTCTCACTATGCTTGGTGAAGGCAAAATTTTTAAATCTCTACTTTTATTTTCTACTGAATCTTCAGTGTCAAGAATGGATCTATGGCCAGGCTTGGTGGCTTAGCCTGTAATTCCTGCACTTTGGGAGGCCAAGGAGAGTGGATTGACTGAGCCTGCAGGTTCGAGACCAGCAGGTCTCGGTGAGACCTCGTCTCTACAATAAATAAAAAATTAACTGGACATGGTAGTGCGCACCTGTAGTCCCAGCTACTTGGAAGGCTGAGGCGGAAGGATCGCTGGAGCCCAGCAGGTTGATGCTGGGGTGACTGTGAGTGCGCCACTGCATTCCAGCCTGGGTGACAAAGTGAGACTCCAACTCAAAAAAAAAAAAAAAAGAGTGGGTCTATGTATAATAGGCGCTTAATAAATATTTGTTGAATAAGTGAATGATTAGTAACATTGTTCATAATCAATAGAAGTTCCTTGAAGGCAGCTTCCTAGATGGTTAATGATATGCACTCATTTCTGTGTCTCTTGGCACAATGCCGGGCACACAGTGTCCTCAGTAAATATTTGGCATCCTCAACCTGCAGACAGGATAGAGAATCTCCTGTTTAAGAAGTTGAACTGACAGATGCAGTGGCTCACACCTGTAATCCCAGCACTTTGGGAGACTGAGATGGGAGGATTGCTTGAGGCCAGGAGTTCAAGACCAGCCTGGGCAACATAGGGAGACCTGGTCTCTACAAAAATAAAAAAAATTAGTCAGGTGTGGTAGTACACGCCTGTAATCCAGCTACTCAGGAGACTGAGAAGGATCGCCCGAGCCCAGGAGATCAAGGCTGCTTTGAGCTGTGATCGCACCATTGTACTCTAGCCTGGGCAACCGAGTGAGACCTTGACTCAAAAAAAAAGAAAAGAAAAGAAAAGAGAAAGTTAAACTGTTTGCAGGGAGAGAATTAAGTATAGAGAGAAGGGACCTTTGGCCTTTTTAGTGCCAACCCAGAGGAAACCTCATGGTTCCCTGAATTTCCTTTTCTATCCCTTTTTGTGGCTGTAATAGTTTTGTGTCTGCAAGTGAGTCCTCATGGGAACTGAAGAGGACTATGGCACCTTTTAGGATGTGGAGGTCATGACAGAGACAGGAAACAGAGTCGGTGTTTTGAAGGATGGCCTGTGGCTCAGATCTTTCTAGGTTTTGCAAACCCCCCATTCTGCCCCAGCAGGTTTCGATTATTTGCGAAGAGAGAGCTCTTCAGCTGGAAGTTGTTTCCAGGAAGACACCAAATACTTGTTCTTACTTCCAAATTTCTGTTAATTTGGTTGTTTGTTCTCTATTGCTGTCGCCTCCTCATGGCTCACCGCTCCTGCAAGTGTTAGATTGGCAGATGTGTAGCGTGGGAGTGAGGAAGGGAAATTTCCTATGTTAATTTCTTTATGACAAGCACGTGTGCACATCTAGACACAGATTCTTGAACAAAAAAGAAAAGGATAAAAGAAGAAAAAAATGTCAATATTCCTTAGTCCGCGTGCGCACACGCATGTGAGTGCATGTGTGTTATTTCCATATAGAAAAGATTCCTGTTTCACAGAAACAGTATTTTAACATTGGCATCCCTGCTAAATCACAATATTGCTCTTTTATCCTCTTGGTGCCCTGGTTTTATTAATGGCAAAATGGATATAGTAATTTTTTTAATACCAGCCGTGGAATAATAGGAGTAGCAATCTTTTGAAGAAATGCATCGTGTTCATAAAGTTACTTGAAAACTTCCACGTGCTGCGTTCGTGATTGAAGTGGGAACTATAACTGTGGTTATGGAGTTGGTTTGGTCAAAGAAAGATGAGTAGCAGTCATGGAATAAAAGAGCCATTTTCTGGCTGGGTGTGGTGACTCATGCCTGTAATCCCAGCACTTTGGGATGTGGAGGCGAGAGGATTGCCTGAACCCAAGGGTTCAAGACCAGCCTGGCAAGACTTCATCTCTACAATAAATCAAAAAATTAGCTGGGCTTAGTGCCTATAGTTCCAGCTACTTGAAAACTGAGGTGAAATGATCACCTGAGTCCAGCAAGTCAAGGTTGTGGTGTCCATTATTGTACTACAGCACTCCAGCCTGGGCAACACAGTGAGACCCCAACTCAAAAAAAAAAAAAAAAAAAGTCATTTTTCCACCTGGCATTCAATCCTCATAGGTTTCTGAGCCCCTTTCTCTCCTAGTGTGTCTGTTGGTAGCAAAGTAAATATTATTTTCATTAGATAAAGAGAAAAAAAGTGAAAGTGTGCAGGACATCTTTTCCTTGGTGATTGGCCTCGAGCTGTTTTATCCCGATGTGGAAAGTGTTCCCTGGGGGGTCCTCCACCTCGGGTGGCCAGGTCTGAAGGCCTCCCAGCAGAGGCCTCCTGAGGAACAATTTGTCCTTCTCTTTCTGTCTTTTACTCAGCAGGTGCACTCTTAGAGGTAGTTTCTGCCACTGGCTGCATTCCTGGTGAAGGGCTTTTATTTTATTTTTATTTTTTTAAAGCAACAATTCTAAGACTTTTTCAAGGAAGGTTTTTCTACAACTTGGTCAAAGAACATCATGGGGCAGAGTTAGGCAGTCATGTCCTCTGTTAGTAGTTACTAGGTAACTGGTTACTAGGTAACTGCCCATCCCCGGGGCCCCTCGGGTTAGGATCCCACTTCAGTTAAGCTGAAGGAGATCATCCTAGCAGCCCCCAGAGCAACCCTGCCCTGAACCCCCTCCCCTCTGCTCTGCTGCTGTCTTTTGGGCCTCAACCTTGGCGTGTGTTTGAGGGAGAGGAACATGGGCTATAAAGAAACCAGACTGTGGACTTTTAATAAAACCAAAAACAGCAGCCAGGGAACCACCAGAACTGTTCATTCAACAACCCACAGTGGCTGCCATGAGTGATGGTAAAACTGATCTACGTAGAGAGTATTAACACATGTCCAGCTTTAAGAAGAGTGGCCAACTGGGCTCGGTGGTTCAGCCTGTAATCCCAGCACTTTGGGAGGCCTAGGAGAGTGGATTGCCTGAGCCCGCAGGTTCGAGACCTGCCTGGGCAACTTGGCGAGACCTCATCTCTACAATAAATCAAAAATTAGCTGGGCGTGGTAGCTTGCGCCTGTAGTTCCAGCTGCTTGGAAGGCTGAGGCGGAAGGATCGCCGGAGCCCAGCAGGTCAAGGCTGCGGTGGCTGGGAGCATGCAGCTGCACTCCAGTCTGGGCAACAGAGTGAGACTTCAACTCAAAAAAATGAAATAAATAAATAAATAAATAAAATAATAAATAAATAAAATAAAAAGAGTGACCAAGAGTATTTTCCCACCCAGAACTCAGAATTCAGATGAATTAGCTGCATTTGGATATTTGTGGCTCCGATTGACCTGGTAACATTCTGGTCAGATTATTAGCATTTGAGTCCCAGCTCTGCCTCTTACTAGCTGTGTGACTTTGAGTAGTACTTTAACCTCTCTGGGCTTCAATTTTTCTCCTCTATAAAGCAGAGATGCCTGCCTTTTGGGGTTCTGTTTGAGATTAAATGTCTTAATCCAGGTAAAGCATTTGGAGCAGAGCCTGGCATATTGTAAGCACAAATAAATAAATATAGTATATTATTTTTCAGAATCAACTAACATTTTTAAATGTCTCCTGTATGCCCAACTTTGTGCTAAGTCTTTATATAAGATGTCACTTATTCCCCACAAGGATCTCACGAACTTTATATTTTATGAATGAGGAAAATGAAAGTAAATAAAAAAGGTTAAGAAACTTGTCCAAAGTCAAACAGTAATAAGTGGCAGAGTAAAAAAGTCTCAATTTAGATTGATCTGACTCCAAAATATTGTTACAGGCTTCCAAAATAATATGACAGGCAGCCTATACACCTACAGTGAAGCCCAGTTAGTGAGATAACACAGCCAATGGCAGAATTCCAGGGTACAGGTTTCTGTTTCTACCTTTTGTGATCCAGTGGGATATTTGGCAGTGGGCAGGGGACCACTGCAGAGGCAGGGCATTCTGAGCAGGAGATAGGCTTTGAGGGAACACCCCAGGAAGAGGGTCTCCTTTGCCTGTCTATGTCCAGGAAAGTCTGTGAAAATCTTCCCTCCTCAGTTGCAGAAGTCCTTTTGTGGGCAGCCTTTGGTACAAAGGCATTCTCAGCCCAGCATGTCCTCATGGAGGGGCTGGGCAGAGGGTCCTTTTAGGATCTGGTCAGTTGCTCAAGGATGACAGCAAAGCTGGTGGAGGAGGAGCCGCTGGCCGAGGCAGGCTCAGGCAGGAGGATCGATGAAATGACCATGGCAGAGTTCAGAAGTGACCCCGTGGCCAGAAGCTGGGTTCAGCACAGAGGGAATAGGACCCCCTGTGGGAAGAGTCCCTGGAGCCAGCATGAAGGACAGTGATTCTGACCAGGTGGCTAGAGAGGAGCTGGGGAAGGGACCAGGGGAGAAACACCCCGTGACTCCTGGCAGAGGGTTTTAGCACTGCACCCCCCACACAGTTCGTATAGATAATCTTATGTGTATAAAAACCATTGGAAAGAATAGTTCTGAATTACTGGAGGTAAAATAAATGTTTCCAAAAGAGACAGAAAGATTCCAAGTGTTAATTTCAGCCCGTCTTCTACCAGCTTCTTATAGCAGCTTTGATTAGACAAGAGCCATCATAGTTTATTAAAAATAAACAAAGCCAAGATGAGCTAGAAATAGATGAAAACCTGGCGCATTTGTCTGGCCCCCGTCTCCTTCCTGTTACATCTCCATTTCATGCCGATGTCTGACCAAAACAGCTTCTATTTTTAAAGCACCAGAGGATGCTTTGTGGGCTTGGATTAGAGAGGTCTCCCTTTGGACCAGTGGTCCCTCACAGTCAGTGGCAAGCTCCCTCCGCCACCTTGGGATGGGGAGCGGTCTACTAAAGGGCCGGCATCATGGAGGGGAATGGAGAGTTCTTTTAAGCCCAATGTCCCACAGAAATTATTTAGGAAATCTGTTAGAATTGAGTCTGGTCTGAAAATGAAGCCATCTCCCTTTCTACTTTTGCTATGCCAGGCCTTTAATGGTTTGTTTTTTTTTAAGCTATATTTAGATGAAGAAAAAAAAATAATAACTGAGGCAAGATGGTTCTGGTTTGGAAAAAGAGAGAGAGAAATTAGAGTGTAAACCTAAATGCTATCAAATGCCTAGAGTTTAATAGCTATGAAACCAAGACATCAAACTTAATATTCTTCTTCCAGCAAATTCCCCAGCACAAAGTCATCTCTGGGCGCACATCTTTTCAGCAGGTCAGATTTTGTACAGAGCGCTCATCCAAAAGGTTGGTGGTGCGGAGTACGTTAGTTTCTGTGCAGGTTTGGACAATTACCCTTTACTTAAATTTTATCATACTTCTTTGTTTATATCCTTATTCCAAAAAGATTTTGAAGTGGCCATGCTTCCCTCATATCTCCTGCAGACAAGCCTATTGGGTGAGATTTATGGTGTCAGGGACAGTGGCATCCGTTAAGCCTTTACCTATACCTCTTCTGTCATCAAGAGATCACCTTCAGAAACGGGCCTTTCTATCACCCAGTTGCTGCACTGTCAGCTTCTGGCACTGCTGCCTGTCCTTCTAGAGCCTTCTCCGCATAACCACATCTCCTCCATTCCTGAAAACCTAGCTCAGTTCCCTCAGCCCAGATGTTTTTGTCGTCTCTTCAGTTGGTACATATCTCTTTCTTTTCAAACCTTTTGACACAGTGTCTGTGTTACATACTTAGAGTCTTGCTAGATCAGAGTTCCATACTTACATATGGGGATGCCAAGAAAATGTAGACACATTTTAAGCATAACAGTCGCTCAAAAGATGGCATTAATGTTTATTACAGCACTATTCGCAATAACAAAAACATGAAACCAACTGTGCTGCCCATCGAAACTGGACTGGATTAAAAAAATGTGGCGCATATACACAAGGGAATATTACACAGCCTTAAAGAAGGACAAACATACGGACTTCGCAGGCAACTTGAATGGATTTAGAGTCTATCATCATCAGTGATCTATCGCAGTAACAAAGAACAGAGTACCACATGTTCTCACTCATAAGTGGACCCTGAACATTTATCATAATACTATAAGAAAAGGATTGGCAGTTGGGATACTGCCGGGGTGGAGGGGGACACAACATCCATAAGGATACCTAATCTCAAACCAGGCAAAGTGGGGACCAAAGGGAGGCCCAAACTCTACCTATATGATGATGACCACTTGTATACCTAATCCTGAATTATACCCCACTTCTTTAAAAAAAAGGTGAGGGAAGGATGACACAAATGAATGGTAGCATCTCCATGCAACAGGCAGGACAGTCAAAGAAAAAGATGGAAGCACAGTTGAACAAACATACTACATACCATAATTTAATTCAACTTCAAAAAGCAATACATAGAAAACATTGCTTGAAGTATGTATACTTTTTTGGCATTCCCGTAGGTATGCACAATATATGTACACATAGACATGTACGTTTATAAGCATATGTTGTCTGAAAATAATACTGTTTTATCTGCTGAAGGTTTTATTTAGACTTCAGCACGGGCAAGAGAGGTCCCTGTTCTGGGCCTCAGAGGACCCTCTTACTGCTGTGTGTCTCTCCCGGGGTCCAGATGCACACTCTTCCTCCTCCTTATAAACCATGATTCTGGGTACCCGGGACCTGAAATTCCTTGTCCAAGTGACCCTGACCCCCTTGCAGTGGCTGAGCAGGATCTTTCCTAGCTTGTCCTCCCTGCTGCTCACTGTGCTGCTTGGGGGTGTGCCCCCCAAGGACTGAGGAGTGGGTCAGGGACTGTATGGGAAGGAGAGTGGGGTGACTGGTACTGGGACGTGCAAGCTGGGTGGAAAAAAAGGCAAGGAAGGCCAGGGCTGGAGGCTGGGTGAGGAAGGTCTAGGAGTCCCAGAACCTTGAATGAGAACTTGGCCTTCTAGGCTGTTACGAAGTACATTTGTTAAGAAAGGAGGCTAGAACATGTTTCATTTAAGCTCCTCACCTTGATTTGTAACCTTTATATATTGAGGTGTCCAGTGAGTGGGCCTCGATAGTACTTTTGTCCTAGATGCCACAGATGTTGGGGGCTTTTCACCCCAATGAAACTATAAGCTTTGGTCAGCAGTGTTTTAAAAATGTTATTTAATATTTTTGTAACTGCAATGCTTTAGATCTGGCCTCAAGCCACTGAAAGAATGTATTTGGGATAATGCAGAGCAACACTTTTTTCTACCAATCACCTTATCTCTCTCCCAAATGAATATTTTCTTGTCTAGAGTGTGTGCGTATGGGGGGGTGGATAAAAGTCACTGTATCTATTAAATGACTAAGTTGAATACGGTAACTTCACAGATAATTATACAAAGTCATTTTGCTCATTACCAGTTCATCTCAGCATACAATCCTTTTCAAGCCATGCTGTGTTCATCTTTACCTACATATGCTAATCCTGCCCTTCCCCCATTATCTGTCCTCTATTGAAGTGATTATTAGGTGTGCTAAGTACATAGCTAGGCACAGTGAACAGTACCTGTGGGCCCTACTCGGAATCTAGTTGTGTGCTCAGAACAATGAAAGAACAAATAAGAATTTCAATACAACCTTAGGTTTTATGGCTTCTACTATAGATGGTATAGTAGACTACGTTTCTTCCAGAGACTATCTTCCTATACTTTTAATGAGAACTTATTAACATATTAAAATAATAAAAATGAAAGTATGTTCGTGTATCATAGTCAATTTGGTTTTTATAAACCCTTAAAGGAAGATACTAATCTTCCCATTTTATAAAAGAGAAAGTTTAGGTTTAGAGAGGTACAGTGACTCACCCAAGGTCACTCAGCTGTGAACAGGAAGGGCCAGGCAGAGAGGGAGAGTCACCTGACTTTGAGTGCAGCCCTCTGCTGTAGAGCCCCAGGACCACGTCACAACATTGTATCTGAGGGATATAACTTCAGTGAAAGTTATATTTCCTTGGGAATGGGGAGTTCAGTTGGTAAAGGAATGAGCTGGCCAATAGGAAGCCTCAACCCTTGGACAATTCTGGTTTATCAGATACATTCATGAATTTCCCACCCAACATAGTTTTCCCTAAAGGTCAGACAAAAAGGGAAGAGAAAGTAAACTGTACACAGCATATCTTATGACTATTATTCAATTTCCTTTTTAGCCCACTTGAAAAAAGTCAGATTTATTGAGGTACAATTTACATAAAATCAAATTTACCCTTTGTGAGGGTACAGTTGGATGAGTGTGCAAAGTACGATTGGTTGTGATGGCATCCCCACAGTTAGAGTAAGGATTTCTGTTCCCCATCACCATCCCTTGTGCCCCTTTGAAGTCAGACCCTCCCCCTCCCCCACTCCTGGCAACACCAATCTGCTGTCACTACAGTTTTGCCTCTTCTAGAATTTCCTATAAATGAAATCATACACAATGTAGCCTGTGGTGTCTAGCTTCTTTCACTCACTTGAGCTCACTTTTCATTGTTTTCACTTTTATTCCTTTTGTCTTTGAGGGCACACGAACCAGGGTTTTCTCTCCAAGTAGAATCAGATGGTGCCATCATTTCCTTTGACTTATTATTGATGGAAAATTCACTCAGAGAGTTCATAACCTCAGGCAAACTACTGCTTTGAATTTTTTCCGCACTGCACGGATGGGCTTTGACGTCAGATAGATTTATGGTTTGAATTGCAGCTTTTCCACTTTCTAACCATGGGATCTCGAACAGGTCTAATTTCTCTGGGCTCCAGTGATCTCCCCTTTAAAGTGGGGGGGAAGGGATGATAGTATATTACTGTAGGATTGTTTCAAGGACCAAGTGAGACTTTACAGTATCTGGCATATTGTAGAGATTTTCTTTTTTTTTTTTTTTGAGTTGGAGTGTCACTCTGTTGTCCAGGCTGGAGTACAGTGGCACACTCACCTGCAGCGTCGACCTGCTGGGCTCAGGTGATCCTTCCACCTTAGCCATCCAAGTAGCCAGAACTACAGGCGCACACTACCACACCCAGCTAATTTTTTGATTTATTGTAGAGACAAGGTCTCACCAAGTTGCCCAGGCTGGTCTCGAACCCGTGAACTCAGGCAATTCTCTCACCACAGCCTCCCAAAGTGCTGGGATTATAGGGATGACTCACCATGCTCAGCCATTGTAAGAGATTAATGAATGTGGTGATGGTGTAGGCACAGCTGCTGCATCTGCCTTCTGACCAGTCAGAGGATAGGGCTTGGGACCCATGAAGGAAGATTAAGGAAATTACTCACTTATAGTATTGCTCAAACCAAGCTCATTTGTAGGTTTTTCCATAACAGATTCTAAGCCTTATCTTATGGCATTTTTGAGACACATGGTAACAACTTGGGTAAATGTTTATAAACATTAGCAAATAAATAAATTTGAGGAGGAATAGTTCTGAATCCATGAAACATGTTAAGCTAAGAATTAATAAGGAAGTAATTGACCAAACTGTTTCTTGAACTTTGTATTATTATTATTATTATTTTAGCCAAGGTCTCACTCTGTTGCCCAGGTTTGAGTGCAATGGCACCATCACGGTTGACCACAGCCTCAACATCCTAGGCGCAGGAGGTCTTTCCATCTCACACTCCCGAGTAGCTGGGGCCACAGGCACTTACCATCACACCTGGCTAGTTTTTGTTTTGTTTTTTTGTTTTTTGTTTTTTTTCTGTTAAGAGAAGTTCTCACTATCTTGCTCAGGCTGGTCTTGAACTCCTGGGCTGAAGTGATCCTCTGACCTCAGCCTCCCAAACTGGTGGGATTACAGGTGTGAGTCACTACATTCATGCAGCCTGTTCCTCAAACTTTAGAAATTCCTGAACAATCAATATTCTTGCCCTTCACTTTTGTTTGAAATGTTTTTATTGCAAACTGAAGGGTCTAGAACTATCCAGCCTATGAGCAGATCAACTCTATTACTTCAAAAAATAAACAAAAACCAAAGCAATCTTTAAAACAGTTACATACTCACTGCAAGCCTATTGATGTCTTCTCACAACTAGATTTCAGTACCTCACCTCACACCTGTCAACTGGACTTAGGATTGTTGTGGATTATAAATATTCACCAGGTAAGGCAGGTGTACAAGGAGAAGTAAACTGAAAATAGCTTGCGCCTCCATACATATTATCTAAGGAGATTCTTAAGTCAAATTTCCTCAAGGCCATATCCATAGGTGGCCTTTTATTTTACCTTGATTTTAACTTCTTGCAACATCACAGATCTCATGCAATTACATTTTAGCATGTTTATTTAGTATTTTATTGCCAATTGTGGGAGAAATCGTGATGTAAAAAATCTGGTCTTGTGTTTATGTGTGTCTGTGGAGGCAACTGTGTCCTTTTTTATGGATGAAACCCGACCTGTTGTCAAGGTAGAATGTTGAGACGAATGGACCAGGATGCATTTGCCACGCTTATGATTTCCAAAGAAACCAATTAACCTTTGCTGTGATCTTGACCTTCTTCAGAGCTTACAAATGCGAATCCTCGGTGTGCCTTCCTTTGATAAATTTAGCACAAATCAATATCAGAAATAATAACAATTTTTGAGGCATTTGGAGACGTGGCAAAGGGAAGAACAATAACCTTGTCCACTTTCCGTGCCACGTGCTGTTGTCTGGGACACAGAAAAGAGAAATCCATGCCTGGTCCTTGACATTAAAAGCAGAGTCATCCTTTGGGCTAGACTATTGCAGAAGGGCAGTGTGTCCCCTGTTCCTCATCCCAGTGCCAGGAACATAGTAGACCCTTAATGGGATCATCTCTGGCTTAATGAGTATTTCTTTAGTCAATAAATATTTGCTAATAAATATGTTTATTAATTAAATAACAATCAATTTCTGAACTCCAGTAAAAAGAATAATTTAAGAAAGCATTTGGTTCAGGTAAACCAAATTCTTTTCTTTAGGGTAATTGATGGAAGAAGCATTATGCAGAAATTAGAAAACAAAAATCCTCATTCTCAGATTATTTTCTGGAAATCTTGTTTCTTGAATATTAATTATAAAGATGGCATATACATTTGAGGGAAAGCAAGAGAGCGGGACAAAGGGATAGACAGTGCTTGCTGAGTTCCCAAGGAGTGGGTGAGGTCCCTGGGGCTTTTGGGGACCACAGAGGATGCGTCTTGGGATCCCGTGAGCTCTGATGAATAGTCCAGAAAGCTGAGTTGGTGAGGGATAAGGCTGGACTGACTTAGTGCAGTACTGAGACCTGGTCAGTGTGTTTTGAGGCTGAAGTGATGGTGTCCTGCTAGCCTCTCCTTCCACCCAAACTTGACCTTGGACCGGACAGATTTACAGTCTCTGACCTAAGCTAAACCGGTGTTTCCAAACAGCTTACCACCTGCACTCCTGATTTCCTAATGTGCCTAGTATTTTTCTATAAATGGACTCACTTGAAAGGACTTTGTCACTGTACCACTTAAATCATCTGCCTTATGAACCACCCTTTGAGGAAATACTGCTTAACCGTCTGCATCCTCAAATAGCCCACCTTTGCTGAAACTACTGTCTCCAGACAGTAAGGCCCGTGAGGTAGGGACTTTTGTCTTGGTGTGTGTTGTGTGTGTGTGTGTGTGTGTGTGTTGTGTGTGTGTGTTCTGGTGTGGAAATTACCCAATGGAATCCTAAATTTTAAAAAAAGATTTGGAACCTTATGCTAATGTTTAAATACGGTAACTCCATATTCTGCAAAACTCTGTAATTTTAGCCTTTGCTTTTGGTAGAGCTTACACGATACCTTAATTTTCTGTGCTGTCAAGGAGATTTGGACTTGTGGGATTTAACAACCTAAATTAAAAGGAAAGATGTTTGGCAAGCCTCACAAAGATCACTAAGACATCAGAAGTGTTCTTCTTTTAAATAAAGAAGCTGCAGTTGGTCCTGTAGAGGAGCTCCATAAACACAGGACCCTTGATCCTCAGTCCTCCTCACTGTCTGTTGGGTTCAGTATTATACACAGTAGAAGGCGCCTGTCCTACAAAGCCCCTATCAGGAGCTGGGTTTCAGGATGACAGTGGCTGTTAATGGTCTGTGTATGGACAGGTTCTTAGGGGCAGTTTCTTCAGACAGGTTTTCCAAAGAGATCTCTACTTTTTATCTATTTTTTTTTTAATTTTCTAGATCCTGAAAACATTCTGTGTACTGATCTTTTATTTAGAAGCTTTATGACAACTGAGTGACAGGGTATCAGTACCCCCAAACCTTGACAAGCCTGCATTCGTTCTTCTCAGATACCATGGAAGAAGGCCTTCACTTTCTAGGAAGCATTATCTTTTCTGTTTTCTCAGACCACTCTGCAGCTACCTTTCATCTGAATCATCAAGGGGCTCGAATTCTCAAGTTTTGTTATTTTCTTCTGTATTAAAAATGATCCTCTAATAATTGGACCCCTGGGCTTAGATTGACCAGCTGTCCTTGAGTTCAACTTCACTCATTCTGTGGGTATTTATTGAACATTCTTGAGTTCAACCTCATTCATTCAATGTGTATTTACTGAACATCTTTTCAACTTCATTCATTCACTGTATATGATTGAACATCTTTTTCACTTTCTTCATTCAATGCATATTTCTTGAACACCCTTGACTTCAACTTCATTTTCAGTGAATATTGAACATCCTTGACCTCAGCTTCATTCATTCAGTGGGTATTCATTGAACATTCTTCACTTCAATTTTATTCATTCAGTAGGTGTTTATTGAGCACCTACAGTGTCCCAGACACAGCACTAGGTGTTAGAGGTATAGCATCTTTCCTTTGAAGACCACATGGGTGACGAGTGAGTCCTCCCGAACTTTTATTAGATTTCATTTGTTCTAAGACCATCTTTTTTTTTTTGGACCATGGGTGACTCCACATATATACTTGTGTCTGCATTACTTCTGGTGGCCAGTGCATTCTTTTCTATTCTGACTCTGGAAAAACCTTGTTTATTCATTGGATACTATTGTTCTAACCTTTCTAATGCTTATCTTGAAGGTTTTAGATACAGGGCATATAACTCAGGTTGAGATCTGGCTGTGAGCAATAAGAAAAATATAATTTTCTTAGACAAAAATGGGTGTTTATGTCTCTCTCAAAGGCTAGGGCTAGTATGGCAGCTCCACACAGCCCCCAGGGCCACACACTCCTTTTCATTGTCAACTGCCCCTGGCCTATAGTCCCAAGATTACTTCATAGCCCAAAATGGCTGCTCCAGCTCCCGCCATCATATCTACATTTCAGCCACCCAAAAGGTGAAGGGACCAAGAAATAAGGTCAAAGACACGCATAAGCCATTTTTTTCTTTTAGTAAATTGCCATGTTATCTATGTACTTATTTATATTTTATTTTCTTTTATTTTAGACTCAAGAGTATCAGCCATTCTTTAAGATTGTCTACTTGTTTTCCCTAGCATGTACTCAATCTTTTTTTTTTCTTTTGAGTCAGAGTCTCACTTTGTCACCTAGACTGGAGTGCAGTAGCATGCTCACGGCCACCCCAGTGTCCACCTGTGGGGCTCAGGTGATCCTTCCCTCTCAGCCTTCCAAGTAGTGAGAACTGCAGGCATATACCACCACGCCCGGCTAATTTTTTGATATGTTGTAGAGACGAGGTCTCACCAAATTGCCCCGACGGGTCTCAAACCCCTGAGCTCAGACAATCCTCTTGCCTCGGCCACTGCACCCAGCTGTATTCAGTCTTTACTACTTTATTTATTTATTTTTTTGAGTCAGGGTCTCACTCTGTCACTCATTCTGGAGTGCAGTAGCATGCTCATGGCCCACCGCAACCTCAGCCTCCTGAGCTCAAGCGAACCTCCTGCCTCAGTCTCCTAAGTAGCTGGGACTATAGACATGTGCCACTACACCTAGCTAATTTTTTTTTTTTTTTTTGTAGAGACGAAGTCTCGCTATGTTCCCTAAGCTGGTCTTGAACTCCTGTACTCAAGCAGTCCTCCCACCTCGGCCTCCCAAAGTGCTGGGATTATAGGCATGAGCCACCAGGCCTGAACAATATTTACTACTTTGAAATGCATGTTTCTTTCAACATGAAAGAGTAATTCCTTGTTACCTCTCTGTGGTAACATGTCACACTATTTAATTTCAGAAGATTCCTGGCATGAAATGTGTCTGTCCATACAAGCAAAAAGAAAAATGCAACATGCTATTAATTGACTTTAAAATGCTTCTAATATATCTTTAAACATGAGCTCACACAATTAAAAGCAAATAGAGACAAATGTTCTGATTTTTATTCTAGCCATGAAAAAGTCTCTGAAATTTTTGATAGTTTTCTTCATATCAATGGAGCTATTTAATAGGACCTGCAGGCCACGCTGGTATTTTCTTTTGTGGATGCTGTATTTGATGCTGACACAGTGTTAAAATGCTCCCCAAGCCACAGCAGAGGCTCAATATTGATTCCAGCTGGACCAGAAAGCCTCCTTTTGTGAGTGCCTTTGGCAGCCCCGGGAATGATGCTGTTGGTTACTCTGGGCTGAAAACAGGTCTCAGATCAGATGTCACCATTTGACACGTTCATTTATTGCAAATGGAAGGGCTTTGCCATCCCATGCCATTTTTCTAGCTACACACCTATGGCTAATGCTTCCTGGGAGTTGCCACCAGGTCTTTGAAAGGAGGCAAACAACTTTTAGAAGTGACCTGAACAGAGCATGGACCACAGTTTCATTGCCTCCCAAAGTTCTCGAAGCATTTCCTGGTCAGCTTTGGCAGGGTGCTAGAGACCCACAGGGTATCTGCGGCCAGCTGCAGGCAGTGTTGGTCTTCCTGAAGATGCGCAGTCTACCTGGGGCAGCGGAAGTGCTCAGAAACACCATAATGAAAGCGCAGAGATCAGTCACCATGTCTTAGGGTGGAAGGACTCAGAAACCAAGAAAAGACAAAGTAAGGAGAGGAAAATCTTCTGACCTGGAAGGGTGGTGTGGGCCTGGGGTTTCCTGTGGAGTTAGCATGGCTCTCACCACAGCCCTTCATACCCCAAAAGAAGCAGGTAAATCTCACGCAAATCTCCCTGGGTTATTGTTTTTGTCTGGTTTTGTTTTGTTTTGTTTGAGTCAAAGTCTCACTCAGCTGCCCAGACTTGAGTGCAGTGGCATGATCATGACAATCATGGGTCACCACAGCCTCGACCTCCTGGGCTCAGGTGATCCTTCCACCTCAGCCTCCCGAGTAGCTGGGACTACAGGTGTGTGCCACCAAGCCCAGTTTATTTATTTATTTTTTTTTGTGAGATGAGGTCTCCCTATGTTGCCTAGGCTGGTCTCAACTCCTGGGCTCAAGCAATCCTCCGGTCTTGGCCTCTCAAAGTGCTGGGATGACACATGTGGTCCCTGGGCTTTTTTGCACGTCTTCTCAAGGGCTTTTCCATAAGCCCGAAGGCCCCAATGCCACCAGCTTCATATTTGTGTCTGTGTCCTGTTGCAGGCGGCATGAGAGCCCCGCAGTGCCCTGACTCTCACGTTTCTCCTTCTGCAGGAGTTGGGCCATCTCGGGGCCACTGTCACTTTCCTCATGAGGGACAGAATGTGATCTTTCTCACAGCCAGCTGGGGGTACAGGCGGCTCTTGTTAGCAGGAAAATGACTGTAAAACATGGCATCTTCCCTTGGATAAAGCCGTTGCTTTAGAAAGGAAATGAGAGAGATGCGATGATACATTGTGTGTCTGAGCCATGCTCTCCCCGCAGCCATCTCAGTGTCAATGACATCCTTTGATAGCTGCCGTGGAATAGGCTACACACTCCCAGTCTGACTCGCAGGGGAAAGAAGAGAATGAACTGTAGGCATCGGAGAAAGAACAGAGGAAATGGGAGTTTCGCTTTTTTTGGGGGGTGGTTGGAGTCTCACTCTGTCACCCAGGCTGGAGTGCAGTGGCACATTCACGGCCACCCCAGCATCGACCTGCTGGACTCCAGCGATCCTTCTGCCTCAGCCTTCCAAGTAGTTGGGACTACAGGCGCGTGCTTCCACAGCCAGCTAATTTTTTATTTATCACAGAGACAAGGTCTTGCCAAGTCGCCCGGGTTGGTCTCGAACCCGCAGGCTCAGGCAATCCACTCGCCTCAGCCTCCCAAAGTGCTGGGATTACAGGCTGAGCTACTGAGCCCAGCCAGTGAGTTTTGCTTTTTTGGCAATGGTTTTGGTGTCCCTGGGGTTCATCTGTGTTTGTAGGTGGCTGCTGCCCGTCTGAAAACACATCTTTTTCTTCCACACCAGGAGGAAGCTGCTGCTGGAGGGCAGCTTTTCATGACCTCTGCCTCCCAAGGAGGCCACGCAGCTTGTGGCCCTATGTTCTGTCAGAGATGCCGGGTCCGAGCTTGAGCAAAGAACAAAGCCAGTTCCAATGATGTGTCTGGTTAGCCCCTTATTTTGTGATTACTCTCAAGGCCTAGAAATATTCCCTTGATAGTTTCAGTTGATTTGTCTTAATGCAGGTGCCAGTGATGCAGTCTGTGGTCCGTTCAGCCCCTCTGCTCACCCATCAACCCTGTAACTGATGAGGCAGTGAGTAGAAAATCAAGGTCTGGCCTTGAGCCTGGGCTCTCTGCATCACAACTGTGGGCAGTCGCCACCCTCTGGAGCCTGGGTTTTTGCAAAGTGGAAGGATGACAACTGCCCAGGGTGGCACCCAGTGCTGTTAGGGACCTAACATGATATCATTTATTTGATAAGAGTGCTCTTAAAACTGTCAAGAACTGAGTAAGATGAAGCATGGCCATCTCGCCCTTTGGTGGTGTGTACTTCTTCAGAGTACAGGTGTGGGAGAGGAAGGAGGTGAACCTTGGCAGTCTGCTCTCTCTCTCTTTCTCTCTCTCTCTCTCTGTCTCTCTCTCTCTCTCTCTCTCTCTCTCGTTGAGTCAGGTTCTCACTCTGTCACCCAGGCTGGAGTGCAGTGGCATGATCACGGCTCACTACAGCCTTGACCTTGACCTTTTTTTTTTTTTTGAGTTGGAGTCTCACTCTGTCGCCCAGACTAGAGTGCAGTGGCCGCTTCTGGCCACTGCAGCCTCGACCTGCTGGGCTCCGGCGATCCTTCTGCCTCAGCCTTCCAAGTAGCTGGAACTACAAGCGTGCACTACCACGCCCGGCTAATTTTTTTTTTTTTTAATTGTAGAGATGAGGTCTCGCCAAGTTGCCCAGGCGGGTCTCGAACCCGCGGGCTCAGGCAATCCATTCACCTCGGCCTCCCAAAGTGCGAGATTACAGGCTGAGCCACCAAGCCCGGCTAGCCTTGACCTCTTGGGCTCAGATGATTCTTCTGCCTCAGCCTCCTGAGTAGCTGGGACTACAAGTGTGTGCCACCATGCCTGGCTAGTTTTTTTATTTGTTATGGAGATGAGGTCTCACTATGCTGCCCAGGCTGGTCTTGAACTCCTGGGCAATCCTCCTGCCTTGGCCTCCCAAAGTGTTGGGATTACAGGTGTGAGCCACCACGGCAGTCACCTTTTTTTTAAGTTTGGAAATTTGCCAAGGTAGCAGGAGATTGAACACAAGTTTTGCAATTATTTGGAGGATTCATTGAACCATTCTGTTTCTGCCCACTGCTATTTGAAACTACTTATGAGCAATGCTGTCATTAGTGATCTCGTTACACATGTGCTAGTGCAAAACTTGAGTTGCGCCGGGCACTCTGTTAGCCATGGGTTGGGGTTCTGTGGTTGAGGTCATTATCAGGACTTGAAGTGCCAGCCCGATGAGGTGCTTGTGTTTGGCCGCAACAAACACAAATGGAGTCCAGAGAACTTCTGGGAGCCCAGGAGTTAGAATATTTGCTGGTATTATAAAATCTGTCTTGTGGTCATTTGGGACTGATATTTTCTGGACCTGGAATCTGAAACTGGAAGTTTTCTCTGAGAATTCTAGAGGAGAGCTGTCTCAAAATGTTTTAAAATGGGTGACAAAGCCCGCTTGGTCTCACTTTCTGCCCGCAAGTTAGAATACATAAACATTGAGTAAAGATATTACAATTCTCACTAGAGTGTTTATCAGTCATTTAAATGTTACCCCCACTTCCTTTTTCATAAGTCTGACATTATAGAAATGTGATTTCACCGCTGACTGCTAGTAGGTGACATTCGTGTCATAAATTACGCCTGGGAGTCAACGGCCCTGGTGCTGGGATCTCTTTAGGACCTGGCGTATATTCTGCATAGATTCTGTTCCTGGTTTGGCTTGTTCTCCATGGGTCTCATCCAGTGGCCGCTGCCTGGCCCCCTCCACATGCCTCCCACCCAAGTACAGCATTGAGAGCGAGTCCCCGGCCACCAAGCCTCTACTGCCATGCTGAGGTTTTACAGCTGGGGGGCTGAGGTCACCTCTGCCCCAGGGACAGGGAGGAGCAGATTTGGACAATTTAAGGCACAACACCAAAGACAACCAAGTCCTAAGGCACCCGTGAGTATCTATGCTTAGACTGGCTTTGCAGGGAAGACAAATAGCAGATTGCCTGCCCCCCACTTCCCATTCCGTATAGTCTGGCTGGTATATTTTCTCTTTCTGCAGTCAGTAGCTATAGAATCTGTTTATTGACATTTATTTATGTTTATGCCTAGAAGAGTGTTTTTGTGGGGGGTTGGTTAGAAAGAGGAGAATTATTCCGGGTAATTTTATGTGATTGCTAACAAACGTCTTTTCCCTTCTCCATAGTTCCCATGGTGATTTTTTTCAGTTGGCTTAACATTGATCTTGTGGGCTTTAATTAGACTCTAATAGTCCCCAGGAGCAGCGTGTTGTGATGCGTTTGTATCTCTCTTTATTTAATGTTTGTGGGTGGTTAGACAACATACAATGGTAGAAAGTCTACTCTGTTGCTATCTGTTACGTTGCTTCATATCATAACAGGAATGTAAGTGTAGCATGAAAGGAAAAAAGTTAATAATAAATGATTTTTGCTTTATTCCCCTCTTGAAAATGTCCATTCAAAATTCTTTTGGGATTATCTAGTAAAATTTTGGTTTTTAAAAATCGCGAATGAGGATAGACTCCAGAGGTTCCCAGTGTGGGGGGCCTTAGCCCGGGGCAGGTGGAGGCTGTGGGTCACTGCAGAAAGTCAAGAACCCAGCGCTGTCTGAAAACAATAAATAGTGTACCTTGTGTATACGTGTGTTCTGTTGCCATTTTTCAAGTGCATGTTGATCCTGTTGTGACTAATCAGACATAAATTCAATGAAAAACACTGAATTTGTGATTGCCTCCTTTAATTATATATTTTCTCTATAACAAAAAGATATAGCATACAGCCACCACCATATAGGGATGCACATTTTTAACATTAAAAGGTAGCTCCTGTACTTGAAATGGTCAGGAGCCACTGTTCTTAACTATTAACTAGAGTAGTGTTTATCCCTTTGTAAACTTAGAGATATTTAGAATAAAAGTTATGAGGAGGCAGAAGACAATGTGACTGAAGCCAGGCCTGTGTGCAAACATCTCCATTGGCTTGTGACGGGGGTGGATCAGAGACAGCAGATGAGGAAGATTTCTCAGAACACGGAGGAGGCATAGGCAGCCATAGGCGGTGCTGCCCCATGACCACAGTGTTCTGCCCAGTGTGATCTCCCTGCTGGCACAGGTTGGCGGCCACATCATCTCTTTGTCTATGTTTTTTTTTCTGTCTGGCACAATGGATAAATTGTGCATGTGCTCAGGAAGCCTCCTTTCCCCAACTATAGCCATCTGATTGGCTTAGCAAGAAGCCAAGCAAGGACTGGTTCAAATGCACATGCAGTTTGCCGTGGAGAAGTGGAGACTCTGACGTCCTTGCTGCGGACTTTTATTTTTTGGACTCTAAAAAAACACAAGTGTTCCAGGGGCTTGGGAAATTCCCAGGTGGCCACGCCATAAACACTATCTCACTGAAGTCTTATTAAGCCATGGCAGGAATTTTAGGCTTCTAACCATGGTATCAGGTGGGAAGAAGGTCTGCATGGGAGGTGATGCCTTTGAAGGGCAGTCTGTTTGCGGGCAAATTCTTCTGCACCTCTGTGAACACATTTGATGTACATTTCTACTCCTCTGTGTTGGATAATGATTGCTACTAAAAATAGCTTTAGAAGGAACATCAGGATACAGCTGTAGGGAGACCAGGAAGCTGGGCAGATTGTTATGGGTTTTGGAACTTTGCTTTCCTGAATGCATTGTATGTGCACGGTTTATCAGGGGCCCAGCCCCACTGCTCATGACATTTTCAAAGGCAAAGGCATTTGAACTGGTAAAATGCAGGCTGTCTGGTCCTGCCTCCTAATTCCTGGTTATTTCTGTCACGGCAGTTATGCCTCGGGTTGGGGTCTTTAAGTTAGAAGACTCCGCCCCTCCCCTTTTTTTCCTTCTGGATAGGACATAAAAATATGAGGATGCCTCTGTAGTTTGGGAATGTGTGGACAACAGTGGTACCGACCCGAACAGGGTCTGAGAGCCCAGCTGGGGGATACTGACCACAGCTGGTCACCACCTACCACAAAAGATACAGGAGAACTGAGATGCACAGTGGTGGGTAGGCAGGCAGCAAGGTGGCCAGCCACCTAGGAACACTGTGTTCCATCCTGTGGGAGACACCCGTTCCAGCACTTTCCATCCAGCCTCTTGGTGCACTGTGAGTCTGTCATTTCTCACTTGCAAAAGCCACCGTTGAAGCACCCTGCCTGCCGGGTTCTTGGTCTTGAGATCCTCGTACACCAAGAGTCTGCCACTGATTGAGGATCATTTTTGTGCTTGAAAAAAAAATGTTAAAAGCCCTGATGGGTCAGATCCTGGTCTACCATGTGGCAGTGGCACCCAGGAGCTGCAGGGGACATTGACAACCTCATTTCCCTTGCTACAACTCACTGTGGATCTGTGCCTTCAGTCCTTCTGAGCCTATTTATAGCTCCAGCCTCTCCCATGTCCTCTGCGAGGGCTGTCATGCACTCTCCACCCCCACATCAACTCAGCTCTGCCCCTCCTATATCCTTAATTGACCTCCTTCTGTTCAAAATGGTCCCCTCGGCGCTGGGGCTTTGGAGTCAGTGGGCACACGCCCATTCACCCTTCCTTTCTTTTCCTGGTGTATTTTCCAGTGCAATCCACTGTAGGTTTCCACAAGATGATCACTGACTAGGGCGATGTGTGCAGTGTGGATCCTTTGAGGATTCCCACAGCAAAGTCACCTCAAAGCCATGGGCCTGTATGATGTTCAGACTTATTTTAAAAATGATTTTTCTTTCTCCTTGTTGCCAGGGGGCTGTCATCTACCACACCGGGGGGAAAAGCAGTACAGTGCCTTATCTTCAAAGTGCAAATCCCCAGGACTTTTGGGTTAGGGAAAGACATTCCGTATTCCCGTGCTTCTAAAGATCTTCTCTTTGAGGAGCTCTTTGGAGGATAATGTACATTCCTGCTTTGCTTTGCATTGTAATTCTTAGAAACAAAGACTATTCTGTTTATGCATCTTCCCCTAGACATCTGCTCCCCACAAAGTGGGAAAAGAAAATGAGGTGCTGTGTTGGGCCCAGCTGGGCAACCCCATTCCTACAGACCCAGCAGAGGCTCTTCGTGCCTTCATTGCCTCCTTTCTCGGTTGTACCTGCAGGTTGAGCTGAAGTCCCGCATTCCCAGGGGCTGGATGGTGTGTCGTACATACAGTTCAGATCTGGGGTTGGTGATGTTTTTGTTGTTTAACTGGGACCCTCACAGAATTATTAAGAAGAAGAAAATGGCCCTATTTCATGACTAAAGAAATTTCCTGAACGCTCATAAAAGATTCCTGCAGCTAGGTAGCCATCTCTTCTCCAGAGAGGGTCTTATGTCAGCAGAGTTCAAGTAGGTAGATGTGTGTTGTATAGAATGTTTATAATATTGGTTGTTAGATACGCAGACATGCACAGGTGCCCGAGAGACAACGGGAAACTGGATCGTCCCTTGGGAGGTGCTTGGTTTGGAAAGTGACGAACTGAGAACCTAATAAAGCAGAAGACCCCAAAACCCGCTATTTCTCTTTGAGATTTGAATATGTCATAGGTCAGGACATGAACAATTGAAAATTGGTTCTCGAGCCCATAACCCCACCCTAATACAATTGTATATTTTCAGCAATGTTCTACTCATCTGCACCCCCAGCTCTTCCCCCGAGGAGTGAACAGGGATTGAACCTGGAGGAAGAAACATCAGAAAGGAAGATGAGACCATGGGTCTATCCAACATTCCCGTGTGAAGGTCTTTCCAGATTAAGACGGCTGATTTAGATTGATATGGTCTTGGATATAAAATAATTCTCAAACCAAGCAGACGCTGATGGTTCTTTGTCCCAGCCCCTCCTCCCTTGGCTTTTTATTGGTCAGATCTAAAAAAAAAAGAATTTAAAACTTTAAACTTAAAGTCATAGGAAGCAAAGATAAAAATGTGGGCAGTAATAGATGCTCAGTCCATGTATAAATATGTAATCATTATAGCCCATATATATGTAGAAAGTCTTTCTTTCACATTGAAGTTCTGAAACTTCTAGAGGTTGAATAGAATCGCTTCCTGCTCTTAAGAAGACTGCAATCTGGAATATTCAGTTTGTATGTATATTTTAATATAGGCACTTTCACAACTTTGTTCTGAATTATATAAGCTGAAGAGTTCTCTTCACCTTAGGACTGTGAAATAGATCATTTCTTTACCCTTTTCTCGTCATCTGACCAAAAAAAAAAGAAAAAGCCATCATTCATATTTTCATAGTTCATTCAGACCAAAAATTGCTGTTTTACTCCTCAGTCTTGCATGTGGTGGGTTTTCAATAAATATTATTGATGTATTTAGTGGTTACTTCTGCTCTTCAAATTACACTGTAACTGATGAAGTAGATTGTAGGGTGAATGTAGTGAAATGATCATTTGTCCAAATTCACTTTTTTCCTTCTGATTGTAAATGAGACTTTATGAAAAATAATCATATTCTCTTTCTCTGCCCATTCTAGTGATCTATTATTGTTTTATAAACCACTGCAAAATTTAGTGGCTATTATCTGTTAATTATTTTACCGAGATTGTCTCTTATTGTTTTAAAATCACCCCAAAACTTAGTGGCTCAAAACAGATGTTGTTTTACCATCTCATGGCTCTTTGGGTTGGCTTGGTTCAGCTGGGCTGTGTTTGGTTGGGACATCCTGTGTGGTTTCTGTCTGAGGTTGGCTGGGCTGGCATCTTCAGTCCATGACTTCTTCTGAGTCTAACTCCTACGCTGGTGTGACCAGAGCAGCCCAAGGCTGACCAGGCATCTCTCCTTCCAAGAGGCCTGTCCACAGGCCAGCTTTGGCTTTGCCCTAGCATGGTGGGCTTGGGTATCAGCCTCCAGAGCTGGCATTCTAAGAAGCCAAGGCTGAAGCTACAAGACTTCTAATGAGCTAGCCTTAGGAATCCCAGAACTGGGCTCCTGTCACATTCTTTAGGTCAAGCAAGTCACTAGGACTGGCTCAGATTCAGGGGAGGACAATTAGATTTTGTCTCTTAGTGGCAGAAGCAGCAAATAATTTGCAACCATCTAATTTACCACATGACAGATGAAAAAGTAGCAATTTTTTTCTTTACATTTTAACAATGTTTATTAGGTTAGTCCAATGAACAAAAAAAAGACAGTTTTCTTTTTAGAAAGGCACAAACATATTTGGTTCTTGCATAGTGTAAATTTTACACTGTGTTTGTTTCAGATTATACCTAAGTTGTCATAAACTGGAGTAGAGTACATTTAGATGCCCACTTTGAAACTGATAATAGCATATTATAATATGATTCTGACTCACTGTTATTTGTGAGAGCCTTTCTGAGAATTGTCCTCTTGAGAGCAAAACTTCTGGGGGACAGAAAATCTCACTGAATGCAGTAAAAATGCCCAAGCCCATTAAAACCGTAATCACTCCCGTAACAACACATTTCCCCCAGAATCTCAACAATTGTGAAATGAATTAAAATTTAAGGCCCTTCTTTCCTAGAATAGCTGGATTTGAACTGTGGAGTAACACTCTTTTTTTGTTGTTTTTGAGCCAGGCTGGAGTTCAGTGACAGGATCATGGCCACTGCAGCCTCAACCTGCTGGGCTCAGGTAATCCTTCTGCCAAGCCTTCCAAGTAGCTGGGACTACAGGTGCACACCACCATGCCTGACCAATTTTTTTTTTTTTTTTTTTTGGTAGAAACGAGGTCTCACCATGTTGCCCAGGATGGTTTTGAACTCCTGGGCTCAGGCAATCCTCTTGTCTCTGCCTCCCAAAGTGCTGGGATTACAGGCATAAGCCACTGCACTCCCTGGCTGGTAACACCATTCTCTTTAACAAGAGAGTAAGAAAAATAGAAACCTCCCAAGGTGGGTCTTTCACGAGGTGTCATAAGGGTCTCCTTAAAATGTAATGTGCCAAGATATTCTATACCTGAGGGCAGGTTGATCTCTGTGCCTCAGTCTCTCTCCAGGAGCCTGACTTGGGCATTTAAAGAGAGGTAGGAAGAGGAGTTTCGCACAGCCTGGCCTGGCAGCCTGAGAATGTGTCTGCCCTGGACTGGTTCATGGCCTCCTCTCTGAGGGCACTGACACCTTTCTAGGGGCAACTGGGGAGGGTCCTTTGCAGCTTGCTTGGCTTCTAGTTCCCCTCTGCCTGTGTAAATGCATCTGCCAACAATGCTGGTTCCCGGGGCAATGCAGGCCTCAAGTGCCAACCTCCTGGGACAGCTCAGTGTCTGCTGCTCAAGATCATCTGCACCACAGTGCCCCGCCCCCGCCATTGAAAGGATGAGAGCCCTGCGTCATGGCTGCATTCCCGGGGCCTGGGACCATGCCTGGTGCACAGTAGCATTCAGGGAATATTTGGTGACTTGAGCAGTAGAGGCAGAAGTCACATATGTGTTTTTTAAAAAAATGAATTAGTTGCAAAGTGATAAAAGTTTAGTTAAAACTCAAATGGTTTTGCTTTTTCCTGGAGAAATGTGAAAACCTGGCAACACTGGGTCTTGGGCAGGAAGATTGGCGGGAGCTGAGCCATGGCTGCCCCCTCTTTGGACTGGGCTAGTCCAAAGGAGGCCCCTGCCCTATGGCTTTACACCCAGGCTGCTTCTCCTATCTGAGTTTGCAAACCCCATAAGGCATATTCCCAACTCTAATTTGGAAAAACCCCTAAAATATTTCTATTTATTTGGAGGGAGATCATGAAATTATTGCATTGCAAGATTTATCTATTTACTTACTTATTTATTTATTTTGGAATTGGAGTCTCACTCTGTTGCCCAGGCTGGAGTGCAGTGGCATGCATGCTCATGGCCACCCCAGCGTTGACCTGCTGGGCTCAGGTGATTCTTCCACCTCAGTCTTCCAAGTAGCTGGAACTACAGGCGCGGAATACCATGCCCAGCTAATTTTTGATTTATTGTAGAAATGAGGTCTTGCCAAGTTGCCCGGGCTGGTCTCAAACCCATGGGCTCAAGCAGTCCACTTGTCTCAGCCTCCCAAAGTGCTAGGATTACAGGCTGAGCCACTGAACCCATCCACAAGATTTATTTTTAACTGCAGCTCTACTGAGATTTAATTCACATACCATAAGATTTACCCTTTTAAGGTGCACAGTGCAGTTGCTTTTCATATATTCAGACTTGTGCAACTATCACCACGATCTAATCTTAGAACCTTTTCATTACCCTAAAAAGAAACCCATACCCAGGAACAGTCACTCCCAATGTTCTACCCCACCACTTAGCCCTAGACAATCACTAGTCTATTTTCTTTCTCTGTAGATTTGTTTGTTCTAGATAGTTCGTATAAATGAAGTCATGCATTATGTGGCCTTTTGAGTCTGGCTTCTCTCACTTAACATAGTGTTTTCAAAGTTCATTCATGTCGCATCTATTAGTTCTTTTTTTCCATTGTTTAGATAGACCACATTGTGTTTATCCATACATTAGTTGATGGACTTTTGGGTTCATTTCACTTTTTGGCAATTATGAATAATTTCTAGTAGATTTTTAGCTCTACTAAATAGCTATATGTTGTATAGAAAGTCCCCTACTAATGAACTTTCAAATTGTAAACTTTCAAAGATGTGTGAATGCGCATTTTGCATTTCTAATCATGTAAGTTAGTTTATGTATCTGGTGTGCATCGTCTCATGCATGTATCCTCTACAAGTGGTTGTGCTTTTTGTACTTTACTGTATAAAGTGCAGGTGTATACTATCTTTATTTTAAGCCCAGGATGTCTGGAAACAAGCATAAAAGCAGCAGTGGTATAGCTGGTACTGCTAAGTGCCAAACAATAATGATACACTGTACTTCTCAAGATACTGTGCTGTAAGATTTAAAATTTTTTGTATTTTTTAATGTATTATTTATGTGAAGAGTGTTATAAACGTATTGCAGTACAGTACTCTTATAGCTGTACTGAGGCTAAGTTGGTAGGACTTACGAACAAATGGGACTTAGGAACACGCTCTTGGAACAGAATTCATTCGTATGTAGGGTACTTACTGAATAGCACATTGGAGATGAGAGAAAAAAACTTCATATCAAAGAAACAAGCCTAGGTTGTCAACATTCCAGAAAGTTTGAAAAATCACTACTGTAGGAAGAAGCATGCAACCTAATGGCTCCTGAGTTACAGAGAACCAAGGCCATGCCAGGGAAAGTCCAAGGGAAGAACAGGACAAGCAGGAGGCTTTGTTGGAGAGAGTCTCCAGTGAAGCGTGGCTGGCACGCTTCCTCCCTGAGCTAACTCATCTAGGAAATTGCAAATGCCCAGTGGTCACCAAGGTGCATCTGGCTCTGTACAAATGGTAGCCGGGATACTAGCAACACTGCACATTCTCAAAAGACCACTCCTTGTGATACTTTCCATCTCTCTGTTAAAGGGGTTGCCAGCACCCAAAACAGGCTTATGCAGGGTAAGCCTTCCCTTCGGTAGGTGTCAGCTCTGAGGAATGGTCCTGCTGGAGACAGGGTTCCTGCCCGATGAGAAAGAGAGGTTTTTTTTTCCTCAAGGATTGCAGGCATGTGGCACTTAGGTGACAACTACAGCATCTCCTCAAACACCTGTCCTGATAACAAGAAGCTCCCCTTACCTCTGTGGTCCCAAAAGAAAAGGATTTTACAGGATGATTGTCTCTGTTCAGGATGAGGCAGATAGAAGGCGATCCTGCTCTTTTGTGGCATCATGTGGCTTTCATCAGAGGACTCGTGCTGGTTTTCCAGCATGAGTGGAGAGGATGAGCCTAGGAGGGTGCTTGCTTCATAATAGAGACAGTAGGCACAAAGTCCTGAAGACCTACTGAGTGCCAGACACATTCTTACTCTTAATTATCCCAGCATCCTATGAAGTAGGTATTTTTATTCCCATTTAGTGGGTGAGAAATTTGAGGCTCAGACATAGTGGAGGATTCAAGGTCATTCAACAGGCGAATGGCAGAGCTTGGGTCTGAGCCTTGGACCAAGGCTCTTAAATGCAGGTCTCTAGTCCCCTGCAGCCATTGCTCCAGATGATGATATTTCTCGGAGGGAAAAGGTCTTTTTTTTTTTTTTGAGTTGGAGTCTCACTCAGTCGCCCAGACTGGAGTGCAGTGGCCGTTCCCGGCCACCGCAGCCTCGACCTGCTTGGGCTCCGGCAATCCTTCCACCTCAGCCTTCCGAGTAGCCGGAACTACAGGCGCGCGCTACCACGCCCGGCTGATTTTTTGATTTATTGTAGAGATGAGGTTTCGCCTGCCCAGGCGGGTCTCGAACCCGCGGGCTCAGGCAATTCCACTCACCTCAGCCTCCCAA
>CAUYQG010111421.1:0-10307 GCA_963574415.1 Tarsius wallacei | reverse complement strand
ACTCTAGTTCCATCCAGGTTGCTGCGAAATTCATGATTTCGTTCTTTCTTATGGCTGCATAGTATTCCATTGTGTATATGTACATTTTTTTAATCCAGTCCCCTTTTATGGACAGCATGGTTGCTTCCAGGTTCTTGCTATTGTGAACAATGCTGCGATAAACATACGTGTGCAGGTATCTTTTTTATAGAGTGATTTGTGTTCTTCAGGGTATATTCCCAGTAGGCGGATTGCGGGGTCATACGGGAGGTTGGTGTTTAGAGCTTTTAGGAATCGCCACACTGCTTTCCAAAGGGGACTGGATTAAAAAAATGTACATATACACAATGGAATACTATGCAGCCATAAGAAAGAACGAAATCATGAATTTCGCAGCAACCTGGATGGAACTAGAGTCCGTAATACTGAGTGACCTCTCACAGAAAAAAAAACTAAGTATCACATGTTCTCACTCATATAATAGACCTTGATCATCCAACGTACTACCACAAGAAAATGACTGACAGTGATGGGAAACTATGGGGGGGGGGCGATGGGATTAATGGTGATAGATATCTTTCTGGGGATGGGGAGACACCTCTTATCACCAAGGGTGCCTGAACGAAGCAATTTTGTATGCCTAATCCCTAACTGTACCCCATAATACCATAAAAAAACAAAAACAAAAAACTAGTTATCAGAAAAGCTCCAAAATTATATTTTCTAATAGTACTTTGTGGAAAAAACCCCCATAAAGCTCTTTAAACAGATGATGGTACCAAATTTCTTAATGGAAAAGTTGTTAAAACAAACAAAATAATGATTTAGTCCAGGGAATCGGGAATCTGAGGGGAGTTCTTTAAGATAATCTTTAAGAAGCTTTAAGAGAAAATGTCCAATTTAGGAAAAATGTGCCAAGAATATGCATAGCGTGTGGTTACTAGATGTGAGTATGAGTCCTTCTTTCAAAAGTGTGTTTTGTTCCATGAGGCAAAATACACGTTTTATGAACACTGTTGATTAGGCAAGGCCTGCATGGCTCTCACCCTTAAAGGGCCACCAAGTTTTAAGATCCAGGTAGCAATCAGCAGAAATGAACAGGATTTATACCCGCGATAAAGTCTGTCCTCTCCAGGAGCAGGAAATCAGAATTTTTTGTTTATTGGGGTTTATGGAGCTTTAAAAGAGAAAGTACAAAATGACTCAAAGTTCCCACATGAAACAGAATATTGATTTGAGGGAGCATGAAATGCTCATAGCCATCAGATCAAAGAGACTCTGCTTAAAAATAACAGCGATGAGCACCACAGGGAGCGGAAGCTGTTGCCCCCCTTTGCCAGGTCTCTGACCCCCCAGAACCCAGATGCCATTCGCTTGTGTCACTGGAGCTCCCCCAGGCCTCATTAGCTCCAGTCTGTGTGTCCCAGAGCAGCCAAGCGTACCACATTGCTCAGAAACAGCTAAAATAATTGCTGTGCAGTGCCACATTGCTTCTCCCAGGCTAGCTGTAGCATGTGTTGTTTGCTGGTTACAACTAATATCAATAAATAAAATGGGGCATTTTAGAGTGTTTGTTTTCTTGAGGGCCATCTCTGCAGGCTGTTGTGTACTTTTGTAAGCCTCTGTGTACGTCATCAGGATTGGTAGTCTGTGCCTGGTGCCAATTTGGTCACTCTTTTGTTTTTTGAGTTGGAGTCTCACTCTGTCGCCCAGACTGGAGTGCAGTGGCCGCTCCTGGCCACCGCAGCCTCGATGTGCTGGGCTCCGGCGATCCCTCTGCCTCAGCCTTCCAAGTAGCTGGAACTACAGGTGTGCGCTACCACGCCCAGCTAATTTTTGATTTATTGTAGAGATGATGTCTCGCCAAGTTGCCCAGGTGGGTCTCAAACCCGCGGGCTCAGGCAATCTACTTACCTCGGCCTCCCAAGGCTCGGGATTACAGGCTGAGCCACCGAGCCCAGCCTGATCATTCTTAATCACATGGCGACGCTATAATGATGGTCTGTAGACTACCATTTCTGGCAAAGAAATTGTCAATGAGTCCATTTTGAAAAGTGGCTATGGATTTGTCTTTCTATTCTTCAGTTTTAGGGGAGAAGAATAACAGAGCTGAAGACAAGCCATTAAATGAAATGTAACAAAACGATCTTCACTGGGGACACTTGTGCTGACACATTCCACATCTCCTCTGAGAGGAATCACAGATGTGCAGACTTCCACTGGTAGTTAGGTGGGCTAATTTCCCACAAATTTGGAATCTGGTGGCTTTCACTACATGTTTGACCATCCCAGGACTGTCTCTGTGGAACCTAGTAACTGCAAGTTGTTTGCAATTGATTTAGTGCCCTGAGTTTGTGAAAGTCCCCAGATAAAGTATTTTTATTACCTGACCCATTTAAACTTTTCCTCAGTAGCTCAACTCAGGCCTTTAAAATAGTGCCAATCCAATAATACATTCATTCTCCTAATGTAAAGACCCCTTTGGTAACCAGGTCATGCTGGGCCAAGTTCAGCCTTGTCTGTTTTCTTCATGGTGTAGCTTGAGAAGGAAATAAGGCCAGGCCTTCCTACTTCCTGCCTTGGCGAGGGCCTGCTTCTATCTCTATGAACTCTGCTTGGACAGGTCCCCTGGAGCCCACACACTTACCAGGAAGACAATCCCAAACTTTCAGACAAGGACTGTCTAAATACACATTAGATCCCTTTCAGGATCTGCAGACCTTAGCAAAAAAAATGTTTTAGCCATTTTCATCTCCCCAAAACATGACTCTATTCTAACATTTAATCATATTATTACCCCACCACTACACAATACATCCATGTTATAAATACAGATGTGTACTCCTTGAATTTAAAATACAATTTAAAAAATCAAACTGTTATAGGGACAGCAATTTACGAATGTGTCTCTATGACATATACATAAATTTCCTGAAATTTACCCCTGCCTTTAAAATCCCTTACCCTCAAGACATCGGGGAGGTCAGGATTTAAACATTAAACATTATGTACCCTCCTGACTAGAACTGTGAGGGTCCTGAGAAATAGAAGTCCTAGAATAATGCCAGAAGGGATGCATAGTTCAGCAGAATTCATAAACAACAAATTCCTCATCGAGATCTCTGTCTGAAACATCTGCCTTTGCAGTGATGAAGCTTCACCAAGACAAATGCAGCACTTCGGGAAGAGCTGTCATAAGGGCTGTGTTACATGGACAACACGTAGTCTCTTATCTCAAGAACCCCCCTCAAGAGAGCGGGGAGGACAAAGAAGGGCAAACAAACACCTTAACACAGTATCCTGGCCAAATGCTTCAGCAATGAGTGAAAAAGCCATAGGAACAGGGAGGGTTCGACTGTGCCAGGGAGGGCAGATTTCACAGAGGACTACCTTTTGAGATAATGACTTGAAGAATGAATAGGAGCTTCTCAAGCATGGAAAGCAGCAGTGAGGACCACTGTCAGGGAAGGGTAGAGGTTAAGAGTGGGCATCAGAAAAGCACTTCATGCCGGGCTCGGTGGCTCAGCCTATAATCCCGCGCTTTGGGAGGCTGAGGTGAGTGGATTGCCTGAGCCCACGGGTTCCAGACCCGCCTGGGCACCTTGGTGAGACCTCATCTCTACAACAAATCAAAAAATTTGCCGGGTGTGGTAGCGCGCGCCTGTAGTTCCAGCTATGTGGAAGGCTGAGGTGGAAGGATCACCGGAGCCCAGCAGGTTGAGGCTGCGGTGGCCGGTAGTGGCCACTGCACTCCAGTCTGGGCAACAAAGTGAGACTCCAACACAAAAAAAAAAAAAAAAAAGAAAAGCATTTCATGCAGAAAAGCCTGAAGAAACCCAGAGGTGTGGCACGCAATGAGCTTTATAGCAACAGCTGGCACTGACCAGATGAATTTCAATTCTTTCCTAGGGCGGAGGTCATCAGACTTTCACATCTGCTCTTGGCTTTCTCTCCGTGTATGACGATGTCATTCCTGAGTCTCCAGCATGAGGTTTTCTGCTCAAGGCCACTGAGGTGAAGCAGGGATCCCCTTTCAGGATCTGCAGACCTTGTATACATGAAAATAAAGGAAAATCTTGAGTTCCTTCAAGGGAAATTCCAGGTATCTAGCTAGCCCTGAAAAGAAACGCAACTTTATAAGCAAGAAAGTAACAGTGGTCTAAAACAATAGCCAAGAAAGCTAGAATCACAGGGTGTTTGGCTCCCCTAGATAAACTAAAGATAACATCTTTTTTCTTTTTTGAGTGGAGTCTCTCATGCTTCGACCTTCTGGGCTCGCGTTCCACCATGCCTAGCTAATTTTTTATTTTTTGTAGAGACGAGGTCTTGCTATGTTGCCCAGCTGGTCTTGAACTCCTGGCCTCAAGCAATCCTCCCTCCTCAGCCTCCCAAAGTGTTGGGAATACAGGCATGAGCTACTGCACTTGGATTAAAGATAACATCTTAATATATGTCTCTGAATTTTTTTCAGAAATCCGGATCCCCACAGAACAGATCTGCTGACATGTAGACCTCAGATAAGGGGGATCTGAAGACTGACCTCTGACCACCGTTCGTTGTTTAAAATTTCTTCCTGAGGGTCCTGGAAGGAGTCACACCCACAAGCCAGAGCTAACATTCCTTTCTCCTGCTAAATTTTCTCTTCCTTAACCAATTTCAAATCAGAACATCTTTGAATATACTTATAACCTATAAGTCTCACTTCAGGATATCCCACCCTTTTAGACCAAAACGTATGTTTAACCTCCATATATTGATTTGCAATTTTGCCTGTAACTTCTGCTTTCCTGAAATTTACCCCTGCCTTTAAAATCCCTTACCTGCAAGACATCGGGGAGGTCAGGATTTAAACATTAGCTGCTTGGTCCTCCTTGCTTGGTGCCCTGCAGATGAACGCCTTCCTTTCTATTGCCACGGACCTTGGTGTGGATGCCTGGCCTTACTGCTCTGGGTGAGTGGACACACAGCTCAGTTCTATAACAAGATTAGTAAGTGTGAAGCCTTCAACTACTGTATAGCCCCCTGTGACTGCAGGTTTACATTTCAGATGATGGATGGCTAGCTGGGGTTAGGGAGCAGTCTTTTGCTGTGGTCATGGATTCTTACGGAATACTTGATTGGTTCTACTCTGGGCTAATCAACTGAATTAACTCCTGTTCCCCAAATCTATGGGTATCCTAGAAATTTTAAACTTCTTTTAGGCAAGTAGTGGAGCGAAGTGAGTCACCTCATCACTTTCTTCATTGCCTTTCTACGGAAAACAGGAAACGACTCCAAAGTAAACATCGGAAGAACTTAGTTGTAAATAGTAATTGACATGGAGGACACTGAAGACACAAAAGTCCAGGGAGACTATGTTTAGAAGTCTGAATCAAGGACATGATCAGACCTGATAGATACTTATCTCAGGACAATATTCCTCTTCCACAATAACTCTCTCGTATAGTAAAAAGGTTTCAGATCAAAGAGGCAACCCACCTGGCGGAATTATTTTCTTTGAGTAAAGTGAGACTGAGAACACGCATGGACTCCATTCCTCCATGCTCAGAAGGTTTTTTAGGTGACTTTGCCAGGTGTGTGTCTCAGTGGGAGGGGAATATAGTGCAGAATTTGGACCTTACCCTTGGGGCCTCTTGGAGTATCACTGGTTGAACATGAAAACTCTTGATCTAGGCTTGGCAGAGTGTGTCTGAGAAACCTGAAATGCTCTGCAAAATTTTGAATTTGATCCTATTTTTGCAGGAGTTTTTCAGGATGTCTTATTTTTCTTGGAGTCTTTCATCAGTTTCACAAAGGACTCTGTCACACCCAAGCAGGTTTAAAACCCCTAGTTTAATACAATGTATTTTAAGTCCTTGCTTTTTTCTTGGGGAAGGGGTGGGGAGAAAAGCCCGATGTAGCCTCCTTTGATGTTATAGCACACATTCCTCCAGAGAGACCTGAAGGACACACAAACATTATACCAGAGCCCTTTCATCTTGCTGTTTTTAAAATTCTGGCAATACATCACAAAGTATCCAATGAGGGAGAAATGAAGAGCCAGCCAGCATCTACAGAGGCCCACATTTCTACACTAGTTCAGATACAAATGGAACCTGTATGCAGGAACACAGAACAGTGGCACAGCTAGGTGTGACGATTGCAAGAAAGACAAGAAAACATGAGGCAAGGCTTACAAAAATAGGACAGCTAGTGACAAGAGCTTCTTTTTTTTAGGTAAGAGCTAAGGACCCTTGGGAAACCCTTGGGAAATATGAATGACATTGTTCACTGAAGACAGAGCAGGAGGAATAACCATGTCCCGTCTCAACCTGGGAAGGTAAGCAAGATATCACTACAAAGAGTAGCACAATGGTGCTCAAGCTAGTTCAGTGGGTAAAATACTTGGGCAATTTTATTAGCAGGAAAGATGGTAATCATCTATGTCACAATTTCTGATTCAAGCCTGTGGGAAAAAATATATTTCAGAAATTTTAAATGTTTTCACTTTAGAAAGGTGATGTCTTAGGTGGGGCTGCTATCACAAAACACCATAAACTGGGTAGTTTAAACATTTCTTTCTCACAGTCCTGGGGCTAGAAGCCTCAGATCAGGGTGCCAGCAGCGTTGGGTTCTGGCCTATAGACAGTTGTCTTCTTGCTGTGTCCTCACATGACAGAAAGAGCTAGCTAGTAGCTTCTTTTTACAAGGGCACTAGTCCTACTTGTGAGAGCTCCATGCTCATGATCTAGCTATCTCCTAGAGGCCCCACTTCCAAATATGAACACACTGGATTTAGGGTTTCAACATAGGCATTTTGGGGGACACAAACGTTCAGTTCATTGCAAATAATATAACATCTACCTTGTGCATGATGTAACACTTCCCATGTGGATCAGTTCTTCATGATCAAATTAACTTTTTATCAAAATTTACATTTCAAGTGATATGAGTGTTCACACTAATGGGAAAGTATACTGTAAATGCCCTCGTGGCAGATCAAGTTAAATATCGTCATCAAATGAAGTCAATTTAGCTTTTGCTGCCAAAGAATTATTTTAAAAGTTCCCAGTTTTTAAACCTTTTTGGAAGAAGGACTGTTGATCTGTATTACATACGTATACCAGGGATGCCAAAAAATGCATACACATTTTAAGAGATGTTATCTATGTATTATTTCTTCAAGGGTGAATTGAATTGTGGTAGTATGACGTTCACTGAAAAGATGGTGTTAATCAAATGGACACTAGTGTCACTATGCGACAGGCAGGTATATATTGAGTATTATAATTGTAATTCTGTATACAATTTTTTGGCAGCTTCTATTTATACAGATCTCTACAACTCAACAAATGAAACAGGAAGGGTTCTGCTCACCGGAAAGACCAAAGCAGGACTAGAGGGTTGGAAATTTTAGTCCTACCCGCAGGCCTCTGGGGCAGGGAGAGAGAAGGGAGATTGAGTAAACCACCAATGACCTGTGATGTAATCAATCAGCCTAAGTAATGATTCCCCCATAAAACCCCTACATGGCAGGGTTCAAAGAGCTTCTGGGCTGCTGAAAGCACCATGTACTGAGAGGGTGGTGCACCCCAACTTTATAGAGACAGAAGCTCCTTCACTGGGGACATTTCTGAACCTTTCACTATTCATCTGGCTGTTCATTTGTATCCTCCACAATATTTCATTAAAGTAGTAAATGTAAGAAAAGTGTTTCCCTGAGTTTTGTGAATTGCTCTTGTGAATTATCCAACAAGAGATGGGGGTCATAGGAACTCCCAATTAATAGCCAATTGGCCAGAAGTGCAGAAGGTCTAGGACTTGTAGATGAGACCTGAAGTCAGAAGCAGTCTTGTGGGACTGAGCCCCTAACCTGTGGGTCTGCCAAACTGAACTAAATTGACAAATGCCCAGTTGGTGTCTGCAGAATCAGAGAACTGGTTGTAGGTGTTAGAAGTTACCCAAATTCTCAAACAATGTTCCCATGGAGTAGCTGTGTTTTCTGAGCTGACTGAGGTTCTCTGCAGTGTGGCTGAGTAGTGTAGTTGGCAGCATTTTGAATTTTCTGGAAAAAAATGAAGAGTTTCTCTCTCTCTCTCTCTTTAGAGTTGTGGGGTGCAAGTGAGGATTTGCTGCATAAGAAAGGTGCATGGGCTATATGTTGATTGGCCTTGCAGGAAAGCCTCCCCCTACAACCACCCTGCCAAAGACTGAATTGAGAACCTGAGGGGCTTCTGGGCAAGATGGCAATGGAACAGGTTGGACTGTGAGAGTCTCTGCAAAAAGGAGTGTCCATAAAGACTCTTGGTGTGAGTGAGTGTGTGCCGGTGGGTGAGTGAAAGTCTGAGGGGAGACTCGGGTTCATGCACCCAGGGGTTTCCTCCGGAGGTGACTGCAACCCACTACTGCCCTGAGATTGGAGACCCAGGTGAGCAGGATTGTCTGCCATTCTCAGGGCTCTTTTGAGAGGAGGCAGCAGAGAACAGCTGCCCCTCGCTACCTGAGACCTGGTCCATAACATCTCCAACAGTAGTGGCCTGGGCACAAGCAGGAGGATCTGTGGAGAAGGCAGGTCGTAGGAAACTGGAATAAAGCTCCAATGCAGGTGACGAGACACTGGTGGGTGCTATCTTCTCAGTCCTGGGACCAGCAGAGACTTGCATTGCCTTGCCCAGCTCTGCCCAGCCTCCATCTTGGGAACCAGAAGCTATCTTCTCATCAGACTTGGAGAGACAGATGCCCCTCCCCCATGCTGGAACAGGCACAGACACATCAGATCTGAGTGGGAGACTTGACAGAAGCAGTAGTGAGTACGGGGGAAAGCAGACACTCCTACTGCATGGATGGATTCTAAGACAATGGGAAGTGGGTTCCAAGGGGGCCACACACCTGTCAGTGGATACTGGGATCTGCAGATAGCTTATGAATCACAGCTCCCCCCTTAATTAAATCTCAAAATGGCAAAAAGCACAGACCCCACCCCTAGTCCAGCCTCAGAATCGAACAAAACCAGAGGACCTACATAAGGGAGAATAGGAGATTGAGAACAGAAATAAAAGCTATCACCCCTATCACTGAAAAACAGAGTTAAAGAAGAGATAAAAAAATGGGGAGGAAAACCTACACAAATAAAGAAAAACCAAAGGAAGAGTATGAGTCTCACACAGACCACTGGGAAGTCAGCCACTGAGAATACAGACTCTGGAACTCAAACAATGAAGAGCCCTCAGAATGACTTATCTCAAACCACAAACCTAGATATCAAGATATTAATAGAACAAACAGAAATGAGGAGAGACAAGAGGAACGAATGGAGTTAATAACTGAGATAGCAGCAATAAAGAATACAGTGAATGAAATAAACAACAAACTGATAAGCATGGAAAGCAGAATTAACCAAGCAGAAGAAAGAATCTCATAGCTTGAGGACCAAAATATGGAACTAACCCAAACTGTTAAACAAATAGAAAAGAAGATTTAAAAGACAGAACAGAGCCTCCAAGAGATGAGCAATTATTTCAAGAGGCCGAACCTAAGATTGATTGGAATCTCTGAGGCAGACAGAGAGACAGAGACCACCCAGGAACAAACATTCCATGAAATTATCCAAAAAAACTTCCCTCATCTCATCAGTGATGTGACCATTCAAACACAAAAGATTCGGAGAACCCCTGAAAGACAACAAATGAGAAGACCAACTCCTAGACACATAGTAATTCACCTACACAAAATAGATATAAAAGAAAAAATCCTAAAGGCAGCAAGAGAGAAAGGTCAGACTACCTACCAGGGATGAACAATTAGAATAGCAGTAGACTTATCTACAGAAACACTTCAGGCTAGGAGAGCTTGGAGCCCAATCTTCAAAGTTCTCAAAGATAAATAATTACAATCAAGAATTACCTACCCAGCTAGGCTAAGTTTCATCGGTGATAGAGAATTAAAACTTCCCAGACATTCAGTCCCTAAGAGTTTATGCTGCCTCCAGACCAACTCTACAAGAAACACTTAAGAAAGTATTAAATACAAAAGAAAGGAAAAAAAGAACAACAATGCCCTTCAAAAGAATGCAGGAAAAAGATTGAAAACACACATGAATCAACTCAAAAATCAAAAGAAAGACAACAAACAAACAGCAACACCAACAAAGTTCCCCAAAAACCTACAAAGACATGGACAACAAATACATAATGCTAAGCAACTCCTGGGTTGGGTGCATATGTTTAGGATAGATATTTCTTATTGGTAGATTAAACCTTTTATCATTATGTAGTGATCTTCTATATCTTTTAAAATTTTTGATAGCTTAAAGAGTATGTTGTCTGATATTAAGATCTTGACTCCAGCTT
>CAUYQG010111420.1:0-79281 GCA_963574415.1 Tarsius wallacei | reverse complement strand
AATGCTCAAAATAAGTTTTAAAATGCTGTATACTCTTTTGTAAATCTCCCCTTAGAGATTTCTTATGCATACTAGGACCTCGCCCCCCCCCCCCAAAAAAAATGTGCTGAGAAGCCCAGTGAAAGCATTTCTCTAACATGAGACCATGAATCCTTATGTTTACTGAATGGTTTTTGATATCCACTGGGGTCATCTCCCTGCTGGGCCCCACCCCACCATATGCATCGCAGACTCCAGATTCTTAGAGATTCATGAACTTGCAAAACTTCTCCCGGATTTTGGGGATTATCGAGGTCACCACTTTTTTTTTATTTTGCTAGGTGAGAACATGTGAAAATCATTTATAATTTTATGAAACACAAACCAAAGGAGATTAAACGAATCAAAAAAGAACATGCATACAAAACCCTTCTGGAAACTGCAAAATAAACTATAGAAAGATTAAATTTTGTTTACAATGATCCTTAACAGGTTGCCTAGAGAAAAAAAATTAATAGGTGGTCAATAACAAATTATGGAAAAAGAGCAGCCTTTTCCACAGGAAAAAAATCTCAACTCTTTCTTCATTTATAAGTCGGAAGTACCCCATGGAATTCTTTGAACAGCCTGCCCCAGGAAAGCATTTTCTCTGCGTCCTCTAACAAGGTGTCTGAGCTCTGGTGGGGACCAAAGGTATAGCAGTTTCCACAATCTCTCTCATTCTCCTGAGGGGTCCCTCTCTCGCCCTCTGAGAAGTTACTCCTTGGTTGGGGGATTACCTGCAACCACAGCTCTTTGGACCCACTAGCTAAATAATTCTGAGCCTCCTTAACTCATTTCCCACTGCATACTTACATATATTAAGGAAAAGCTCTCAGTATATTTTAATTAAGAGGATAAAATATTGATTTAGCAGCTGTTTTAGAGAATTTTTTAATGTAAGGCATTCACTTTGTATCTAATAATAATTTTATTTTTATTTCTAGCCAGCTCAGAACTATGCAAATTTATTCATAAAATAAATGAGCAGTGAGATCACAGTGGTGTCCATAAGTTTGGTTCTCTGGAAGAAGAGCCTAGTGAGAGGGATTTATTGGGTGGATTTTCAGGCACTGTGGAGGCTGGGGGGAAAAAGGCATAATTTTCGACCTGGAGGTCAAGCTTCTTGCACTTCAGCTGAAGGACAGAGGGATAATTATTTATTACCTCCCTTGGAGGAGAATTGTTCAGAGACACCTAAATGAAGTCTCAACAAATTTGGATTGGAAACTTCGAGCATATTCTGGCATACCTGTGGTGATAAGGATCGATGAAGTATATCACTAAGAAGCTCACCTCACACCCAAAGGTGTGACGTTGAAACCACATTCACCAAAGTCTAATTGCAAGTCTTGGAATAAGTGACTTCCCTGCCTGGATCACCATTCCACATTCCTAGGAGCTGCACAAAAGGCAAGTGTCCGGTGCCACCTCTCCTTGCTGATTAACCCATCCCTATATTTTTATTTCCTCCTTGCCTTTCTCATTCTCCGCCAATAACCTTTCCTCTGGGTGACCTGCAAATCTCCAAATCTCACTGGAAATATATACCTGTATATCTTCCAGCTCTTTGCCCAAAAAGTTCTCTACTTTGGCTTAACTGAATACTGATTTCTCTCTCATGAACCCAACTTCCCACAAAGCTTCTGAGTGAAGGCTCCTTAATCTCTCACACCCCCACCTGCAGGAAAATCCTCTTCTCCTTGTGTTATCCAACAAGACCACAGTCTTCCATGGACTCTAAGGTTAACATTCCAGTTCAATGAGAAGCTGGAGGTTGGCTCAGGGGGCCTCCCTTCTCCCACCCAGTCCTTGATGTCCATCTGGGTGACTTGGCAAAGGCTATGCCCTCACAATTTTTAGACTAATCTACTTCAATGACTCCACTTCTGAAAATTTAATGTAACCATAGCACACTACCAGCCTACAACCTTTTGTCCCTCCAGCTCTGCCATCCCTTTTAATCTCCTACATCTGTTCTGGATGCCATCAATCTTTCTGCAACTTCTTCTCCTTTCTACCTTGCCTCTTTCCTAAGGTTGTTACCCTGAGTTCAGAAGGTGGTCCTCTACTCCACACCCTACACAGTGACTCCTGGCCCAACATATCTCACCATCATGCTCCTCTGCTTACAACTTTATCTTTTGGCTTTACCTGAAAAGTCTGATTGTTTCCAGGAAAGCAATTTCATCCACTGTAACAAAAACTCATTTTCAAATGAATTAGAGAAAAAACAACAGTCTGATTTTTATTTTTTATATTTTTTATTTTTTTGAGTTGGAGTCTCATTCCATCGCCCAGGCTGGAGTTCATAGCACACTCATGGCCACCCCAGCGTCCACCTGCTGGGCCCTAGCGATCCTTCCGCCTGAGTCTTCCAAGTAGCCGGAACTAGAGGCACGAGTTACCATCCCCGGCTAATTTTTAATTTTCATTGTAGAGATGAGGTCACCAAGTTGCCCGGGTTGGTCTTGAACCCACAGGCTCAGGCAATCTACTTGCCTAGGCCTCCCAAAGTGCTGGGATTACAGGCTGAGCCACGGAGCCCAGGCAACAGTTTGATTTTTAAAGGAAATGTATTTTCAACAAATTCAAATTCTATAAGAGCTAATATCCTGAAAAGTAGTAATTGCCAGAGTCTTTTAAACATGTAGTTAGCATACTATTTCTATGAAAATGAATTCCATTGTTCCTATCACAAATTCTGAATTAACAGATAATAAAGTTGCACTATTCTAGACAACAGGAAAAAGGTTAAATAAAATTCTGTATTTTACCATCTTTCAGGCAATAGATTACTGAATAGCATCAAGAAAAATTATCAAACTATTTGAACAATGTATTTTTAAACTCCTGCAAATGAACACAACACTTACTCTTCCTAACAATGTTAGAGTGGCCCAATCTAACAGCCACTACAATTATTTTCACACACTCTTTAATTCCATGTAATATTAACCATACAAATGTAGGAATACCTGCTTAACAAAAAGAGAAAATTTGAGGATAGTTAAAGAATCAAATAGCTTTTTTTTTTTTTGAGTTGGAGTCTCACTCTGTTGCCCAGGCTGGAGTGCAGTGGCATACTCACGCCCACCCTAGCAATGACCTGCTGGGCTCTGGCGATCCTTCCTCCTCAGCCTTCTAAGTAGCCGGAACTACAGGTGCATGTTACCATGTCTAGCTAATTTTTTTTTTTTTTATTGTAGAGACAAGGTCTCACCAAGTTGCCTGGGCTGACTGTGAACACGCAGACTCAGGCAATCCATTCGCCTTGGCCTCCTGAAGTGCTGAGATTACCGTCTAAGCCACTGAGCCCAGACTCAAATAGCTTTTTTATGGGGTGATGTTTCTAATTTCTCTATTTGAACAGTCTGCTAAATATCGGGCTGAATAAAATGTAACTATCCAATTGAAAGTTTTGGCCAGGCTCGGTGGCTCAGCCTGTAATCCCAGCACTTTGGGAGGCTTAGGTGAATGGATTGCCTGAGCCCGCGGGTTCGAGACCTGCCTGGGCAACTTGGTGAGACCTCATCTTTACAATAAATCAAAAATTTGCCGGGCGTGGTAGCGCACGCCTGTAGTTCCAGCTACTTGGAAGGCTGAGGCGGAAGGATCGCCGGAGCCCAGCAGGTCGAGGCTGCAGTGGCCAGGAGCGGCCACTACACTCTAGTCTGGGTGACAGAGTGAGACTCCAACTCAAAAAAAAAAAAAAGATAGTTTTTAACATACCTAACATAAACCCTAGAAATCAACTCATTCAGCATGATTATTTGTCCAAAAAAGGATACTTACCTGCAAATTGTAATCCTGTAGAATCTTAACCAAGGAATCTCTCAAATTGGGAATCTCCATTCCTTCCTTAATACGGTGAATCAGTAGAATTGGGTCAACATGTGTGCCAATGTTGTTTAACAAGCCAGTAATAAATGCTACAAAATACCACATAAAATCATTAACATATAAGCAATGTTATAGTACAATTTTATTTGCATATAATTTGTACATAATACAATTTTAAAGCAAAAGTACCTCGAAGAAAACACTTTGAAGTGTTAAAATGATTTTAATTTTTAAACTCTCAAGAAGTAACCTTTCAAGAACTAATTTTCTTTAAGACACAAAGGGAAGCAACTGAGAAGTATTTTTAAATGGTTAAACAAATGATTGTCTGCCTTCAAATAGTTTCAAATGTCAAGGGAGTGCAATTAATATTTATTGAGAATATACTATGACTCAGCTCTCACACACTTGTCTCCAATATTTTGCAAGGTAGGAATGTTGTGTCCCCATTTTACAAAGAAGGAAAATGAAGAGTTTAATTTAACTAAGCTCACACAGCTAGCAAGTAATGAGCGCAAATTCAAACCCAGGCCAGAACTAAAAGTATACCACTTTGCCTCTTAAGATCCTTAAACTACTACTTTATCATGCTAAACTAGATTCCTTGTATTTTCAGGAGGATAAAGTAACTACATTCAATTTAAGATTAAAAGCCGGGCTAGGTGGCTCAGCCTGTAATCCCGCGCCTTTGGGAGGCCGAGGTGAGTGAATTGCCTCAGCCCGCGGGTTCGAGACTTGCCTGGGCAACTTGGTGAGACCTCATCTCTACAATAAATCAAAAATTAGCCGGGCGTGGTAGCGCGCGCCTGTATTTCCAGCTACTCGGAAGGCTGAGGCAGAAGGATCGCCAGAGCCTAGCAGGTCGAGGCTGCGGTGACCGGGAGCGGCCACTGCACTCCAGTCTGGGCGACAGTGACACTCAAAATAAAAAAAAAAAAAAAAAAAAAAAGATTAAGGTAGTTACAGAAAAAAGGATAAGGGAGATTTTAACCCATCATTGCTAGTTATCTTTGAAACAGAAGTTTGGTTTCTGTTGGGTGACTGCTTTTGGTTTTTTCCTTCCAAAATGGGAGACACAAAGCAAATGGTCAAGCTCAAGGTCAACAAATAAAAACTCCTGGTGCTGCACTGAGAAAACAGGGCAGGAAAGAGACTAAAAACTACAATGTAAGTATCCAAATATGATCAACGTACAGTAATAGTTATATGCTTCCATAAAAAGACTGCTAAGGGCTATACATTTTCAAAATAAATGCTCCCATATACAAACTAAAATCAAAAGCCAAACCAAGTCAGACCAACCCAGATGACACTTATTCAATTTGGTTGCAATAAGTAAAAATATGTCTCATGGGAACACAAATAATAAGCTGTGTAACCACCTGGTCTTTGTCACTTTCAGGTAATGCAAAGTGATGAGGCTCCCAACTTTCAAGCACAAGAGGAGCATCAGAAATCATTACAACACACCTGGTCTATTATCACTGTAGATACTTTGTCAAATTTTTAACCCAATGTATCTTGAGATAATTCTTACTCTAGATATAACTGGCTATATTGAGAAAAAAAGTTACAATCACAGATAGCTTTTCTGCTTACGTGGTTTGTCAATGGAATATAAAATAAGATCTTCCCAGAGTTCTCCATCATCTTGTTCCTTGGCAAATTCGATTGCTTTATCAACATCATGTAATTCCTCCATAATCATCTTCAGGGCACTTCGGCTGTTACCCATTCGGCCTAGGTGGAGTGAGAATGTGAGAAAGAGTTCAATTGGGATATTTTAATAAACATCTTTAAAATAAATAGTCTATCTTTGTTTACACAATTTGAAAACTAAGACAAAAATATATATTCTCACGTGACATCAGCATGTACTATCTATAACACAGTAAAATCTCTCCTATTAGTGGATGTTGACTCTGTGCTGAATAATTCACTCAAGTGCTTCACATGAATTACATCATTTAATCATCATTATAATCCTAGGAGGTGTGTTCTATTAATATTTCTAATTTTCAGAAGAAATAGAAATGTTAGTAACTTGCTAAAATCACACAGCTACTAAATAGCAGGAAAGTCAGATTCTAGAGAGATATATATGTCAACACCTTCACATTCAAAGCTAAGACTTTGAAGGGACAGTTACAATTGCTTTTCCCTGCCCCTTGGTCATTGCAGGAACTAGGAAAGGATCATGACTCCTTCTCATTGTGGGCAGCCATTATCAACTGGTAACAGCTGGCTTGTGAATAAAATGATGTCCCAATTGATACCCCATATACAGCATTTTGTTTTTCTTGCAAATATTATTTCCACAGTTTATGTCTCTAAAAAAGGTAAATTTTTAAAAATTGTGTATAGGATTTTAAAGTTTTTTATGAAATCAGACTCATAAATTCTCTACTGCTTCTAATACAATATGACAAAAATTTATTCCAAAATATTTCTTGAGGCAAGCACTAAAATTAATAAATTGATGAGCTACTTGAAGTTGTGATTAGAAGTCCAAGAATATGCTCAAGTAACAAAATATAGTCCCAAAGCACTTCTACAGATTGTAGGTCCTATACCTGAATAATTCTGATTTTTTGCTGAGTACCCATGAGTCTATATATGCATAAATGAGAATAGAAGATAAGGATTATTTTTCAACAGAGGCAAAGGAGTCAGTGAGGGAGAGTGCTGTATGAGGGAAAGGTATAAGGTGGAAACATAGAGGTAGGTAGGGAAGTGATGCTGGAGAAATATCAAACATGAATACTACATTGCACACTGCAGATATCTGCATAAAGTTTCCTTATGAAATCCTCAGCAAAATCTACACTGCTCTCACGCATGTGGCTTATTTTGGAGGAATTTGAAAAGATAGTAAGTTTTGTTTTTTAGTATGCATAGTACAAAAACTATGACACTTTGAGGTAGGAGCCAGAAGACCAGGGACAATTGCTGGCTGGAATACATTAAAAAGCATTCCTGTTTCCCCAAAACTTTGGTATCCAATTGTACTTCCTCCAGATATTCAGGGTGTGATTTCTGAAAATAAAGATTATTTATTTCATACCAATATGATGGTTATATAAGTGGCTCATAATTTTTAATTTATACTAGTTATAATTTTAAAAAGCTGAAACTTACCATCTACAATTTATTTTAATCTATGTAGCGAGGAGTGAACAAATAAAGTTTTGTTTATTATACATTGCTAACACATTATTTCAACAGCATTTATAAAAACAACTTTCTTCTTTACCATGCTGTGGAGTCCATTTGCATATATTAAATTCTTGTACAAAACAGACTCAAACTTCTGTGTTACTTTGCTCTAAAACTTATGTCCATCCTTATATAATTTACATCAAGTTGTTACCTCATTTCTTAGTTCATGGGGACCAACATGAATAAAAACTACTTACTCAGAAGATAAACTGTCTCTTCTACAAAGTTCCTCTGTTGACAGATCTCAAGAGCCTTCAATTAAAGCAGGGTAAAATGTTACTATGGGTTACCAAATAAGAACGAATGGTAAGAGTCACTTAAACATGTAAACTTGAAGGAATTTTTCCGCTCCCTTTCTTTAAAAATAAAACAAACAAAAACCAAATCTCCTTAGAACTTACTGGTGGCTGTATTCAGTCACCTCTCAGAGAGTTACTGGGTCCTACATGATTTAACTGAAAACATATTTGAAGCAACTCAGAACACTCCATCAGCAAAAGCAGAAAACAAGATGCTGAAACTACCTTTCCCACTAAGCTTTCTCTCTTCATGCTACTTTAGGTTTCTTCACAGTACTGCTTCCTTCCAAATATGCAGTCATTTGTTTAAGCTCTGTTTCCCACTAGAACGTAAGAAATGTTGAATATATTTATGTTATATATATATATACCTACATATAATAATGTAAGGAATGTGGTCTATTGTTTCATTTTTGCATTAACAAACATACCATATGTTCTGGAGACATGTTGCAAGAGTGAACGAATGACAGAATTTAGCGGGAATACTTCTATTGCCAGCTCACGGGAATTAAAAGAGAACTCTGCTCAAGGATATGCTAAAAGTGAGAGGGAAACACACAACTGATAATTAAGAAGGATTCCAAAAGAAGCAACTATGCTGATGACTGTATTTCTACAGGGATTAAAAAGAGACAGAGAGAATGAGGGAGGGAGGGAGGGAAGGAGGGAGAGAGAGACAGAGACAGACAGACATACTATGTGTTGATAAATAATAAAATAATTTTAAATGAATTAGACACATTTACTATATGCTCTGTGCTGGGTTCTAGAAGGTCAGATTGGACAGACATATACGAGGGCAACAAAAAAGAGAATAAAGGAGGAGGCTAAGTAGGAGTGGAAGCAACATGGGTTCACCCTGGGAGCTCAGGATCCAGGGAGGGTGAAAGAGACGTGACGACACTTTATTCCACAATCAGAGGAACAAGAGAGGGCCATCTGCAGAGAGAAGGGATACAACTTGGGAAAAGCTTCATGGAAGAGGTGGCATCGGAACCGGATGTAGTAAAGATGAATGAGTTCAGCAGGAAAACCTCATCTCACACTCCTCCTTACATAGCCTGCTAGAGTGTTGCTCCGCTTAGATTTAAAGCAGAGAATCTCTATCACGAGCATCCATGATCTAGGCCTGCCTTCCCATGCAGTTTTGCCTCTCTCTGCTCATCTCTCCGTTGTGTCCCCTTGCCTGAAATGCTTCCCTTCCCCCTCACTCTCCATTCCTGGCAAGGACTCCAGAAAAATATTCCCTTGGACCCCACAGCAGGTCAGATCCCAGGTACTCACTCCAGCTGCACAATGCACAGGCTCCACAACTTAATTAGAGTTGTGATCAACTACTCACCTATTTAACTTCCCTCGGCTGGGACCATGTGCACTCTAAGCCCTGTGATTTCCACAACGCCCAGTCTATTTATTTTTTAAATAAATGAGCAGGCAAAAAAAGGTTTCGGGAGAAAGACTATTAGGTTACACATTTAGAGGAGTCATTTAAAAACATCCAACCAATGTTGTTTTAAAAACAAGAACCAAGGAGATTAAAAAGAACACCTCAAGTTAATTAGCTCTTTTGGCTCAATGATTGATCTTGGGAAATAACAGCAGGAGCTGGTTTTGATATTTTGATTTTTTAAAATCAGTATCTCTGGTTGGAGATTGCCAACTAAAGGGCAGAAAAATGTAGCAAAAGAGAAAATAAAACACATAAAAGAAAAAATATAAATATTGCTTTACTGTAGAACTGCAATGAAACTAGAAACTTTAGGGTACACACACTATTTAAATTAGAAAATGAGAATAACTGAAGGTCACCATGAGGAGAAAACAACTCGATTACTCACAAGATTACTTTAAAAATTAGGTAGCAGAGACAGCTAGTTGCCCTCCAAATATCCTCTTCCCATTTCTTCCATGGTAATAAGATCTCAGGTGGGTGTGTGACTGCTCAGAATTTTAAAAAAGAAAAAAAAGTCTCCCAGCCTCCTCTGCAGTAGAGGAGTCACATAACTGATATCTACCACACAACCAGAGTGGCAGTTTCTTGGACACTTCCCTTGAAGTATTGTGTGTGAACTCTTGGTTCCCTTATTTGTAGTCCTTTCATCCAAGCTGCTGCTGGAGATGTGGATGGCAACACCTCACATCGGGAGGTCAAGGCTATACAAGGTGAAAGGAACAAGAGAAAAGAGCCCTGGTCTCTGACCCTGTGGCATGCCGCGCATAGCAGCCCCCAGCAGGTTATTCCACCAGGACTTACACATGACTGAAAACTAAACTACTATTCTGTATAAACCATGATTATTTTGGGATTTTTATCACTCATGGTGGAATCTAATCCTAACTAATACCTAGAAAATCCTCATTCATTTTGATTAAAAACATGGTTTACCTATTCCTATACAGTCACGTCTGTCTATTAACATTATAAATGATGGAACTTTCTCACCAACTCTTCACTCTCCTGCAGTGATACTACTGCAGAGACAAGAAACACATGTGAGAAGTTAAATAATAAGGGAAAATGCAGCAAAAAAAAAAAAAAAAAGTCAGAGGACTTGGGACTATACTAATAAAAAAAAATTGAGAAATGAACTGAGGTGCCTAGATTTGTGCCAGTGCTGGAGATACAGACAATTTATGGTTTAGTGGGGCTGTGTCATTCACAGCTAAACAGAACACTGTAATATAATGAGATAGGTAGAATGTTTAGAGAAAGACAGTCTGAATAACAATGAGTATTTATGCAGCTCAAAATACTTTACTACTAAAAGGTGTCCATGAGTTCATTTTGTACTCAAAAATTCACTTGCATATTAAAGTACTACTCAAAGTTTAAAACAGAACCATCCCCCCTTCTCTCAGCCATATGAAAATGCTTGAGCCATGCTTGTCTCCAACCACAAAGAGAGTATGCCATTTCAAACCTCACCTCAGTTGTCCAAAACATAGTCACTTGTTCTGAGTCTATTTAGTGTTAAATCGATTAAAACTAAATAAAACTAAAATTCAGTTTCTTGGTAGTAATTGCCACATTTCAAATACTCAATTGTGACATGTGGCTAGTGGCTACCATGTTGGACAGAGCAAATTTTGAGGCATTTCCATCACTGCAGAACATTCTACAGAATAGTGATGCTGTAAGTTTTCATATATACTACCGAAAATGAAGTCATGTGGGTGGAAATGTCTGAAGGTGAGTTGGAAATTAGGAATCGTCTGGAATGAAAAGAGATATGTATCATCAAGTGCAAAAATAATCTGAGTTTCTAAAATTTGAACTTCACAGATTTTTAAATGTTTAAGTGACTAGTTTCTTACAGTACTTAAATTATTCTCATCTCACAAATGAGAAAGTAGACTCTAGAAATCTTTAGGAATTTTAAGCATAAAAACAAAGTACTTCTAGTATGTAGAATTTTGCTACTATTGATACATAAGAGGCATAAAAGTATGTTTCCTTATTTTAGATTCTTGAGTGTTCTGGACCATAGTGTTCCCTCTAGAGGAAAGAGTAGGGAGACTAAAAATTTTAAAGTACAGATACATACAAACACAAACACAAATGGAAAAGGAGAACAGTAGTAAAAATAAAAGAGAGAATAATTACAAAAATTAAGCACAGAATGACACATTTAAATTTTCTTCTTCCTGATTAAGTACAAAGGCAAGGAATCGAGTTAGAAAACTGAGGGTAACTAAAAGGAACTTTATTAACTGTTAATTAAAGATTTTTACCTAGCCTTGACCTCGTCATTTTTTATCCAATCTTCTCTTTAAATTTCCTTAATGAAAATCTACTATCTTTGCATCTCCTAGCTTTATTCTTCCAAAGTCAGAAATACTGCCACCTTGTGAATGCTATTAGATATGATAGATCATAATATGCTACACATTTGCCAAAACTATAAAGCTAATACTCTTCTTTTAACCACTCTAGGCACAGGCAAATCTGATTTGCAAAATGAAAACTAGTGCCTGATGACCACATCTGTAAATTATGTAAGAAAGGATTGTTTAACGGTGCAAAATTATGTCTTTCACGAGTCCTGCAATACTAGAAGTACCTTAGTAGTTGTTATTATTTCAATTAACTTTTAAACCTGAAAAATGATTCCCTGCAATAGTGAAAAGAATACAGAGCTTGAGGATGAAGGATCAGGTTCTAAGTCTTGGTTCCTAAAGTTGCTAGCTCTAGTCATGGGGCTTTTATTCCATCTCCCTAAGACTCAAGTTGTCATGTATAAAATGACTTTATACACCTAAATGCACTTTTCTAGCGATCAAAAGAAACAAGGTATATGAAAACACAGTACACATCATTAAGTATAACAGAAATATAAAGAATTTTAATTTTTATTGTCTTTTTAAATTGCTGGAGGTGTTATAAATTCCTACAAACTCTGTATCTCCTTTAAACAAACATAAAAATTTCAATTATTTTTTAAAATTAAGTATTGTGGTGATTTTAAATCCTCAACTCTGAAATCTAATAACTATGCCCTAAAGGGCTATTGATGTGATGTCAGGCTCTCTGCAAAGTTTTTGGCCAAATACTATTAATTGTGGGATTTTAGAAATTTCAAAATAAGGTTGGCCCAGATTCTTGAAGATTTCAATGACCTGCCAATTTGAAATCATTCCTCCTCTCAACATTTACCCAACACAGCAAAGACACACAATCAGAAATGAGGAAGATATAGTGCTATTCTGCCAGAAGTGAATCATTAAACAATAATGGATCAACATGCTCTGAATAATGCCTTCCAAACACTTTTCACTGAAAATAAAAGCAAACAATAAAAAACTTCTTGCACCTATAAGACTAAATAATCCATAAACTCTTCTGAAGTAGATGTTTCTGTAGAGGAGGGGAGGAATTAGAATTTTCAAGTTCTTAATTTTTATATTCAGGAGAATAAAAGACCACATTTTCTATGACTCTCTCTATAGATAAAATAGGCAGACCTAAATTCTATGACCTTGACTTCACTGCTAGCATGCCTACGATGCATGTAATTGGGAAATACACTTTGTCATTCATGATATATGATAGCTTTTTCATGTTACAGGTAGATAAAGATAATTAGTTTCTAAGATAATTAAGTATATATAGAATTCTTACTTAAAAAAAAAAAGAGTTAATAAGTCATGACTATCTCCTTTAAGATAGCTTTGGGTATTTGGACCCAAAGGTGTCCAGGGAAGAGTGTTATGCTTTTTGCAGATATAAAGATTTTCCATAATAGACCCTGACAAAGAAAGAATCTCTTATGAAGAAGTCTCAATAAACTGATACATGAAAGCCCATATAGAAACTTCTAAAAATGTGAATTAGTGACTTGATTATTTTTTAATAGTTTATTTCTACTATCACCATCTCTAATCCATGTTCAAAACTCTCAGCGGAAAACATGAGTTACATTTTAAAACACAACTGTACTTAAAACATAATTGGTTTTAGTATACTTGTGTTCTTTAATATGCAATTTGTTGTTTTCAGTGGACCAGAAAGAAAAAGTCTAAAAGGTCTACACAAATGCTCTAAGCAAACTGTATGTATTGGAAAATCTACATGTTTTGTTGTTCCCTATTGGGTGGAACAGTGCGTCTTCCATTAAGCACAGTAGACCAAAAAACTTTAAACGAGAGGGGCTGAAAGTGTATGGGCACCATGAACACGCTGGAATCTGGTCTGTGCCTTGTGCTTAGTGGCTGAGAAGAATGAGCCCCAAATGGCTGTGATCATTCCATGTATCCATGGTCTGAGGAGTCAAATGAAATCTTCTGGAGATAGTTACATCCTCTCTGCAAACGTACATTTCCTCAAAAAGTGAGAAACAAATGAAGGGGTACTGTTCAAAGAATGAGTGTCACTCTTCTGCTAGATTATAAGGTCCCACAGTGAGAGAAGACAGCAACATCTGTTTTTATTTTTAGAGTAAGATGTATTTCCAAATTTATCCTTCAGAAAATGTCTTGGAGCCCCAAATATAAAATGTTTAAGATTTTCATAAGTTAATATGTAGGTAACATTATCTTCATTAACTGTAGATTTAAAAATCCATTGAGCTGATATTGGTTCTTGGTAAATCCAGTACATTTAAAGTTATTCATCATAGGCTGAAGAAGCAAATATAAAAGTTGTAAGTGTATGTAAACTGTGTTATCATTCAACTTCTTTATATACATCTCTTGTGGACCAAATATGCTTAATTTTATTTTGTTGATACACACAGCTGACTCGAGAGTAATTGTTATCTGGCCACCCAAATTTAATAAGACATTTGTGGATGTTAGCTAGCATTAGATGGTATCAAGAACCATGGGATAATACAGTCAGTAATAAGACTGACCAGTTGTTAGCACATACATAGTAAGTATTACAGTTTATTTCAAAACAGTAGTCTCATAAAACTTACTAGTCCATATTTAGCTCTAACTAGGACCTCGTATGTATTTAATTTATCCATTCTCTCACTCATGATGCAACAAACATTCAGTAAATGTCTAATGTGTGCTGGGTACTAGGTTTACCAAAATGAATAAGACAAACTCCTTGTCCTTGAAGAATCTATAGAAAGTGGGAAAGAAAGACTAGTAAACAGATAACAGATAATTATAATGAAAAATGTAGTATGCCAGAGAAATACGGAAGACAGATTTTTAAAGGAGACAGGGTATAGTGGCAAAAGCCTGTAGTCCTAGCTACTCAAGAGGATGACCTGAGTCCAGGAGTTTGAAGTTACAGTGAGCTATGATTGTGCCACTGTACTTTAGCCTGTGTGTGAGAGGGAGATCCTGTCTCTAATTAAAAACATAAAAGGCAGGGTATAGGACCTAAGCTATGACCTTGGATTATCAAGCCTGATCCCTGACTGCAGCAACTGTCTCTCCCTTAGGACAGTCTTCCTTCCTCCCAAGCACTGACTCTGAGGTGCCACTGATCCTGGGAGATGGACTAAGATTCCTGATACCATTTTTGCTTTGATGGTTGATTAAGTCCTACACCCTGGATTAAACCTTTCTTCCAATTAAACCTGTCACAGAAATGCTTGAACTCCTCACCAAAATCTATTCCAACAAGACCTCCTTTTCTAAACAGAATGTTCCAGCAAAGCCTACTCTTCTGAAAGCAACAATCTTCCCCTTGGAAAAGGATGGATGAGCACAGATAGGAAGAGAAGAATGACAGTTTATCAACAATGACAAACTCTTCACCCAACATGTACAAGTGTGGGAGTCTGTGTCTTACCTTCTCAAGTGGGCAATGGGTACTATCTCGGAGAAAGGGAAGTAAGTTTGGTCGATCATATTCGGCATAAAGACTGATCTGTTTTTCATGGTAGCGCTGCCCCTTATGATGATCTCTTTTGAAAAGCTTATGCAAATACTGAAAGGAACAAAGGATAAGTCATGAATATTAAAATAAGAAAAGCAATACTGGGCAACATTGCTACTTTTGGTTCTAAACAGCTCCCATGGAGAAGTTGGGGTAGAAGCAGTCTTCAGGAAAAATCTCTAGGTGATGAAGGAAGAGAAAGGAGAACCCCTTAGGAAAGCCAGGGGATTCTGACATTTTCTAAGAGGGTTCAGAGTGACCTGGCTCTCCCACTTTCCAACTATGTAACCTTGAGTAAGTCACTACCTTCTCTGTGACTCAGTTTCTTTATCTGCAAACATCATTGGGTTGTTGTGAGAATTAAATGAGCTGCCATTTGTTACTCAGAACCATGCCTGGAATACACTAAGCACTATAGGAATGCTACTGACAGTAGCTGTTAATATAGTCATCATCATCTGCTTTTGCTCAGAAATAATATGCTTGATTACTGGTCTTTCTAGATTGTAAAATTCTCTTCTTGTACATAAAAGAGGATAGAGTCATGGGACAAGCGTATGTCCTTAAGAACTCAAGTAGTAGGCGCTACATTAATTCTCTTACATTCTGCCTTTCCTCTTTGTTGCCTGAAAATGAAATGGTGCCTAAACTGGTGACATCAAAAATAAAAATAAAAATGAATACAGGTGTTCTGAGCCAATTTTAAAAATTGATACCTTACCCTAGTTGTCTGAAAAAGTTAATGGACTTCAAAGGAAGTGAGTAATTTACTTTCTACTCACAGGCAAGATTGTCTATCAGTATAGTACTCAGAATTAGAAAATAATGCTAAATGTTTAGTATTTCATGTAAACAAAAAGCTCCACAACCTAGTGAAGGCAAGATGATTTAATCATACCAGTCACATAAAATGCATTCATACTTTTGAGCAGTCTCCAAGCGGATTGGTTCATAAAAGACATAGAGCACCAGCCTGTCCTGAAGCTGTGATTATAAATGAGTAAGCACATGTTTCGTATTTGTTGCTGTATATCATCACAAATAAGCCTAACCATGTCACATGCACCTTAAGAAACCTCTCCTGAGGTATCTATTCACATCTCCCTAAGGCAAGAGGGAGTGGGGCGAGCAGTGAGACCGAATTCATCTGCTGGGCTGAGGTCTGATGAAGACCACCATAAGTTGAGTGGCACTGGGGTCAACATGTGACCTGGGATACATAGTGCTATTTCCCAGAGTGCAAACAGGATGGGAAAACTCTGTCACATCTGCCAAGCCAAATTTATAGAGACAATACATCGCTTGGCAGGGAAGATGTAGCCATTCTAGTGCCACCATTTCACCACTGCACGGATTACACTGTCACACAGATAGCTACTGCCTGTAATACTGTCTCATGGCTTAAGTAGGTCAGAAATCACTGCTTTACAAATGAATTCCCAAGGTGGCCAGCAGAGTAGAGCCCTGCTTGGGGAAGCAGATAATCTTGAGATTTCCGATCACGAGCAATATAGCAATAGCGTCTGTACAACCCCTGAGCAAAAGAAAACAAAGTGCCTCACACTCCTACCCTGGAATCTTTAAAAGCTTCAATGTATAAAACTGACTTTTGTGTAAAATACTCAATTCCTTGAGTGTCTTCCTGGGATGTCAGGAGATGGGCAAAGATACAAGTGCATTCATTGTTTCTGAAATCCACAGTCCTACTGGTATAATCCCTATGTCTATGGAAGTCGTTCCTTGGGTAAGTTTAAAAGGACAAAGAAAACATCTACTCCTGCTTCACTCCCATAATGATGCAGTGCAGAGAATCAAAGTAGCCCCCCTCCACCCAAGAAAATCTAGAATAATGGCTCTTAACAGCACTGTCAGCAAAACCACACAAGAGAAGTGGGATTAGCTATCGAAAGGGTGAGGAAGAATAAAAAAAAAAAAGAGACTCTGCTCTTTTATTGGTCTGTGGTCCTGGACGTGGAATGACTGTGTGTTATTTTCTTGGCAGAAGAACTTGGTATCTGCAGTGTCACTTGCTATAATTTATACCATTCTTATATTTAATGGTAATTACAGAGGAAAGATATAGAACACAAAAATATTCACTATACTTACATATATACTTATTATATTTTATATATCTACATTATAGGTATATATAAATGTATTCTTAACTTTTTTCATCACAATTCAATTGTGAGTCAAAGTTCAATTACCTGATCTGCAATTAATCCCCAGTCTTGGATTCATAGCATATGCCACATTTTGGTAATTACAGAACATCATTTGTAGTCAATCTGAATGCTAACCTCCTTGAAGAGTTCACCTTAGTTATCCTCACACCAATACCGAAAGGTGATTCATTAACTATTTTAAAGGGAAAAAGTAGGAGACTGCCATACTTACTACATGCTGCAACTCTGGTCTGTCCTCTAATTCTTCCACTACCTTTTTAATCTAGGGGAAAAATAGAAGTTTAATCATGGAGTTAAGAGGACACAAACACAGCTGCGAAATTAGCTGATAAACATCTCTCTTTTTTATGGTTATAGTGGCCCCAGACATTCATCTGGTAACACATATAAAAACAAAAGACACTCACTGAAATTTTATCTTCATTGTCCAAAAGCATGTCAACAGCTTTCTGAAATTAAAAAAAAGTACAGTAATTGAAATCTGCTATTTAAGAAGAAAAAACTAAACACAATGCAGAGTATGCTTCCACCATCAAAGATGAAGGGCTTATTTCACATTCTTAAAGAGGCTCTTAGCTTTACAATGGCCTTTACATAAAAAAGTTTGTTAAAAAATGCATTTTCAAATGTGTCTCAATCTGAGGTCTATGTGTTTTGCATACTACTAAAATGGTACCTTGCTATAACTTACCAAAAACAAAATATCTTTACTACACATACTCTAGCCCCCTTGAGGCCTCAGAGATCTTCACACATTCTCACATGACTCTCAGTAGTTATGGAGAACATCTCTTTGCTCCATGAAAATGGGCTTTTCTTCTCGGTACCTGAACCTTAATCAAGTCTCGCTATGAGATCCCACTGACAATAAGGAGTTGGTTTCATACCGAGAAAGGGATAAGAGCCAGGAAAAGAATTCGATATCCAAAGTTTCATAATGTTATAAAGTTTATGGCCTTTTAGAATTTACTTTGGCCACCTTTAACAATCAGGAAATACAAATTAGACAGTTTATGACAAGACATAGTGGGAAGACAGCCCACCAGACCAAACCTCATACAGAACACCTGGGTACTGTTCTTGACTCTGCGACAATTTAGCTATGTGTTCCAAACTTTATTTTTTTCTCTGAGATATGAAGGTGCTGGAGTAGATTACCCTTAAGGTCTCTTCTAATTAGAAAACTCTGATTCCTTGCCTTTGGTTCATACTCTTGAATAGCAATTAGTTTTAGCTCATTCATCTTTTTTTCCACCACCACATATGCAAAACTAGGCTCTGTAGACACATGGGGGGTGGGCGCACGAGGGAGACCTAATATGGGGAAAGTGTAATTAATTTTTATATAAGCACCGTATCCTCTTAATCATCCTCTGCCAGACAAGCAGAACCTCTACCTGAACTTCCTGGAACTGCATAATTCTTTGTAAATCTGTAGTCTCTTTTAGTTAAAAAAAAAAAAAAAAAAAGAAAAAGAAAATAAGCTGCTGGGCTCGGTGGCTCAGCCGGTAATCCCGCGCCTTGGGAGACTGATGAGTGGATTGCCTGAGCCCGCGGGTTCAAGACCCGCCTGGGCAACTTGGTGAGACCTCATCTCTACAAGAAATAAAAAAAAAAATTAGCCGAGCGTGGTAGCACGCGCCTGTAGTTCCAGCTACTTGGAAGGCTGAGGCGGAAGGATCGCCGGAGCCCAGCAGGCCGAGGCTGCGGTGGCCGGAAGCGGCCACTGCACTCCAGTCTGGGCGACAGAGTGAGACTCCAACTCAAAAAAAAAAAAAAAAGAAAAGAAAAGAAGCTAAAGCATCTTTGAAAAAAAGAAGTAGATCTAGCTCCTAACTAAATTAACTTTAAGTTGGTGGAGATTAATGTAGCACATAATATCCATAAATACAGTAAAATATAATTGAAAAATGCATTATTCTTTTTGGAGTCTTTATGGTTCTACTTTTTGACTTATCTAAAATTTCAATTTTTTGAACAAGAACACTGTGTTTTATGAATTTCATTATTTCTATCACCAGCATTTATAATTAGATTTCTTTTTTACAACACACAAACACACACATACACACACAAAGAATTTTTATCGCTTAAGAGCCACTGTGAGCTGTGGAGACTGGGTCTACCCGTTAGTTAAGTAACACACTATTTAAGTTTGTCATACAATAAAATAATATATCCTTCATGTCCTGGACCTGAGCACCAGCTGAAACCAATGGAAACCCAACATGCTGGATCTGTGAATGCCAAGAAATAAAACAGTACTAATTGAATCAAGACACAAGTTTGCTTAACTTTTAAATTCTGGAACATAGATTATAAGGGTTAAATGAACCAAAGCATATAGCTAGTTTCTTTGTTTCTACGAATTACATAAATTCTTTTTCCAAGAAATTACTTTATACACACACACCCACAAAACTTTAAAAGTTCCATATCAAAATACAATTGCTTTTACAGAAAAATCACATCAAGAAAAGGATTCCTGAATGCTAACTACTAATATAGCTAACAACATCCAGCAAGGGTCAGAGTATTCTAAGCATGATCGGCATATAGCCAAGCTATGTGATTCACTACCAATCTAGCATTTGAATAGATATCTAAGTATTAAGAATTTAGAACAGTAAAAATAATCTATCAGTACTAAAATAAAAAGCACATTACCTCTGAATCAAAGTCCATTAATAAAACAATTTTATCCTTTATAGAACTGAAAAGATTATGCTTGTGGATCAACTGAAAAACATCTTTATGTCTTAATGTTAAGTATATTTCCAAAGCATTGCCATAGTTTTTGTCATAGGTATACCTGGTAATAAAAAATTTTTGATATTAGTATTCATCAACAGCTCTAATTAAAACACATACACACACAGATCATGTTTTACAATATTAAAAAGTAAAATATTTGTTCTGAGAAAAAAGTTTACTTTATTTCGAAAAACATTCCTTGGGATTTAACTATACATGACCAATATGTATTTCTTTCTCAGAACTTTGTCTTTCATTTCATACAAATTTCAGAACAGTTATAATATTCAATTAATACAAATTTTCTTTATTGGGGCTCAGCCTCAAAAGTTTTACAGAAATCCATACACCAAACAACCCATGATCCAGAATGGAGGAAATTCTCATTTATTAATAGAAAAATCAGTTAAAATCCTTACAAGCAGTATTCAGCTGACATCTAGGTTATATTCCAAAAGTTTATTTGTAAGGGGGTGGTATAAAATTGAACTGTGTTTTTCCATTGAAACACTGGTTGTTTTCATATTGATTAAGTCCCTAAACCAGCTCCTGAAAGCCAACTGAACAGATATTGTGCTGTTAGTCCATTATTGACAGTACAACAGAATCTAAAAGGCATCTAAGACAATGTTTCCAAGAGAAATGATTAGTGTTCTAACCCAGAATGCTACAAACATGACCTCCTCTGGGAACGTCTAACACAATCCTGAATTCTGGGCCATTTTTATGTACCTTCTTTGGTTTTAGGCAAAAGAGGTAAGAAGATGGGAGGGGGTAATCTGAGGTGATGGTGCCAAGGAGGGGTAGAAGCAGAAGCAGCTTTGTTGGGCAGACCTGCAGTATACTTCTGTTTCCCTTGACCGAAGCTCCTTGAGAGCATGCGTATATGTTATCAATGTCTGTATCACAGGCATCTAGTACAGAGCCTGTGTTACTGAAAGTGCCCACAAAACATGAAAAATATTAAACAACTTCTGCCATTTTCTCGAGCCCTGACTCAGAGTCAGGCACTGTGCTTAGTCCTCTATTATGACATCTCATTTAACATTATCCTGCAAGGAATTGTTACCTGTGACCCTATAGATTAAAAAAAAAAAATCTGATGTTTGAGAGGGAACTGACTTGAAAATCCAAGAGTAACAAAATCCAGAGCCTTGCTCACTGGAAAACTGCTGTGCTTGAGTAGTCTAGAACATAGTGCCCTTCTGTTTCTTAACCATTGCCTCTTGAGTGCGGTTAGATTCCTCTCCTTTGGAAAATAGATTATATCATAATTGTATAGTTTCTCATATTGTCTTTACCCTCTAGTCGATCATTTGAGGTTTAAGAAAGGGTTTACTAAGAGTGAATTCAGAAAAGTGGCATAAAAGGCATCCTCCCTATTCAGAGTTTGCCATATTCTAAAGTATGAAAAACATTTTCAATATAAATTGATATGAAAAAGGAAGCACTAAAATATACTCACAATTCTGCCAGGGTTTTAAGTAAAGTCTTGTTCTGACTATCTTTCTTCAGGTGATCCCGAACTGCTTGAACTATTACTGAATTATTATACAGATCTCCAGGCCATTCCCGGATCAATGTGGCAAAACCCTTGCCAAAGGGGAACAACAGAAAAAGAATACTTTCAATAGAATAAGACTTGTGATATTATGAAATATACATTTCATCTTCCTTCTGCTTCCTGGCACACAATTCTTAAAACCTTTGGAATCTCCAACGTGATAAATGTCTTTTTGTATGGAGTCGATTGGTATTTGGCAGCCCCTGGTAGCTTCAGGATGAGGGCTGGTCAAAGGAAAGATCAAGGCATGATTAGAGGGTGAGACTTTCAATCCCACCTCTCAACCACCAGGGAGGGGAACAGGGCTGAAAGTTAAGCTGATCACCGTGGTCAATGATTCAATCAATCATGCCTATGTAATGAGGCATCTCTAAAAACCCAAAAGAACTGGGTTCAGAGCACTTCCAGATAGTTGAACACATGCAGGTCCTGGAGGCTGGGAAAGATGTGGAATCTCCGTGCCTCTTTCCACGTACCTTGCTCTATGCACCTCTTCTATCTGGCTGCTCATCTGTGACCTTTGTATTATTCATTATAATAAACTGCTAACTGTAAGTAAAGTGTTTGCTGAGTTCTGAGTGCTGCTCTAGCATATCAGTTGAACCCAAGAAAAGGGTAGTGGAAACTTCAGTTTATAGTCAACCAGTCAGAAGTACAGGTCACCCTGTTACTTGTGACTGCTGTGTCTGAAATGGATGCAGTCCTGTGGGCCTGAGCCTTCAGCCTGTGGGATCTGATGCTATCTACAGGTAGTGTCAGAACTGAATTGAATTAGTATCAGAGGAAATACAACTGGTGCCCACTGCAGAACAGACTGCTTGGTGTGTGGGGAAAAACTCACACATTTGATCACAGAAATATTCTATAATGTGAGAGTATAGTGGGAGAAATTGAGTTTGGTTTTTCCTATATCCTCAGAACAATTCAAATAGCTTAAACAATGCTTAGAAGTATTCATGTAACAGATCAAATAATTTTTTATTAAAACTTTGATCAATAAATATTTCAACAACTGACAGACTATGCCTTTGGGGCTTGTGAAGGAAGAATTACTGTACAATAATCTCCATTTAGCACTCCTGAGAAGTAGGTAGTGCCATCTACTTCTGTTCTTACTTTTATGAAAATCACAGCTAAGGAAGGTATTCTGTTCCTTCTGTAAATGTACCAGTACATAGACAGAGTTTAGGTCTGACTTACTCTATCCTCATTCTCTTTTCCCTCTCCACACAATAGCCTCACGGAACTGCCAACTTCTAATACGAAATAAGACAAAATGACCAGGCATATGATAAAAGCTTGATAATCCCACCACGCACAGAAATAAGCATTTCATTTCATATTAGGCTTATCTCTGCCTAACTGGCTTTGTGTACCCTTGAATAAATGTGCTACTCAAGAACTACTGATAAGATCAACCCTGTGACCATTATTATTAATTAGAGGACACAGTAATTGGGGAGCTGTTATAATAGAATGAGCAAAGTTATAGAACACCTCAGTGCCTATTACAGAAAGAAAAAGTTGGAAAGAATTTGTTAAATAAAATGCCCCAGAAGTTGTCCCACTTTTAACATGCTTATATATGTGTCATTAATATTAAACAAAGCTTAGCTATTTAAAACAATTCTGCTGGGTTGTAAATTAATAGGCAAAACTATAGGCATATAACTCAAGTCATGAAGCATCTTTACCTCCAAGAATATCATATTACTTCATATCTTTTTAGGAAGAAAAGAAAATTGAGAAGTCAATATTTCAGAGAAGTACAGTTTGTTTTTTGTAATCTGACCTTTTGTGCTGTTTAGCAGCACAAAATTTTCTTCCACATGTGATTAAAAGTGTTGTTATGAAATACTGCTAGTTGATCGATTATGTAATAGTTTACTTCAAAATTAAACATTACATTGAGAATAAAAAAGCTAAAATAGGAATTATTTTTAACAGAATATGACAATCTTTGTTTCTAGCTTTATCAGAATACCTAACATATTATATAATTATGTATTATATATACATCTTATATAATAAGCTGTTTATACCAGGGTTTCTCAACTTCAATATTATTATTATTATTATTATTTGAGTCAGGGTCTTACTCTATCAGCCAGGTTGAAGTGCAGTGGCAAGATTACAATAATCACAGCTCAGGGCAGCCGCGAGCTCCTGGGCACAGGTGACGCTTCCATCTCAGCATCTCAAGTACTCGAAGAGCTGAGACTACAGGTGTGCACCACAATGCCTGGCTAATTTTTTTGATTTTTTTTTTTTTTTTTAGAGATAAGGTTTTGCTAGGTTGCCCAGGCTGGTCTCAAATTCTGAGGGTCAAGGAATCTGCCTTCCTCAGCCTCCCAAAGTGCTGGGATTATAGGCATGAGCCACTGTGCCCAGCCCCAGTACTACTGACAACTGAGGGGGGTTGTCCTGTACATTGTAGGATGTAGGATGTTTAGTAGCATTCCTGCTTCTACCCACTAAATGTCAGTATCACCAACTTGCTAGCCCTGACAACCCAAAATGGATCTAGACATTGCCAAATGTTCCCTGGGGGCAAAATCAGTCCCAGTTGAGAACCACAGTTACGTGCTTGGGTGTAACTTAGACTGACACTAAATAGGCATCGCTTCATTCATATTTGTATGGGTATGCCTAGCACATTACTGGAATATAGTAGGCACTAGACAGATGTTTTCTGAATAAATACAAGTTAAATAAACAAACTTTAAAAATAGTCTATGTGGGTGCTTACAACACTAAATTTAAATTCAAATTAGGCATGATTATTTATTAAATGTATGGCCTTAGACTAGTATTTGATTTCTTTAATTTTTGATTTTCTCATCTGTGAAATTGGGATATTACTACTTAACAGTCTTGTAGTACTTGCCCCTTTTTTCAAAGAAAAGCTCTTTCAGAGAGAGAACTTTAAGGAATTGTTTAAAATGCACATGGATTAAGTGTTTTCACTCTTTACGTAAGCATTAATTATCATGAGAGTTTACCTCAATTTCATCTGCACATATAAACTGAAAATCTCTTTCCTTTAAATCAGTTGTACCACTGTACTATTTTCTAGATTGCTTAACATATCCCATTGAGAACAAGTAAATATAATCATGTCAGTATGCCATACCTCATAATCACTTCCCAAAAATTCATGTAAGATCATTTCATAGATGAGTGGTTTTAGAACTGGATCCCCTCTTGGCAAATAAGGACTAATAGCCTAGGGAAGGAAAAGGAAAAATTTCTTTAAAATGTGGCAAAACAAAACTATTCCAATTATGCAGAAAACATAAATGCGTGACTTTACTTTAAAATGTTAAGACAATAGTATTCTGAAAGAGAAAAGATTCAAACGAACACTACTTTCAAATAATAAATTATATATCTAGAAGTATGTATATGCATATACATATGAATGAATTAAAATTTGCTTGTGTTAACCTTTATCTCTCTGTTCTTCCTAATGAATTAACACAAATCTAAATAATAGGTGGGAGAAGGTCACAGAGATTATAACAGTCAACTTAAGTAATCAAGAATTATGGGTCATCTATTCATCTTTCCTTCCTTAAACTGAAATATATTAACCTTCATCAACTCACAATCATCTTTTGACATTAAGAAAAAGAGATCTTGTGTTCTTCAGATATTTTGAGTGCTGTGTTAAAAGTCAAACAAACTCCAAATATTGTCCAATGACCCTACAATGCACCAATCACCTTGCTTTTTACCGGGGACATGGAGCTAGAGACTATACCCAAGGAGCTCACAGCCCCAGAAGGAAGGTATGCAGACACCTAATAAACAATTAATAAGGATATTATGTGGTAAGTGTAACAAAAGAAGGGTTAACAAAGTGCTCTGGCAGTAGAGGGGAATCTTGTCATTAAAGCCCTGATTTATCAGGCAAGGGAAGAAGGGAAAGGGCATTTGGCAGGAAAAACAATATGAGCAAAGGTGTGGAGCCATGACTGTGGGCAGAGAGGTAAAAGGGCCCCAGAGAGGCTTCTCAAGAAGGGAGGCCACTGAAGGGAGATGAGGCTACAGAGTAAGGGGAGAGGATTATGAAAGTAATTTCATTTTTATTCTATAGGCAGGAAGGAAGCAACAGATATTAGGGAAGTGAGAGTCCTCACTTATTTTTTAAGCAGCTAACGTGGGCTAGGGTTGCCCATAGATCTATCAAAAGGCTCTTGCGACGACTCAGTCAAGAGTTAAGGCCAGTGGCAACAGGGGAAGAAGGGAGGCCCAATTGATACTGACATGGTAAAACTGACAAGAATTGGAGATTAAATAGAATGAAGAGGAGAGTAAGATGTTTCTCAAGAGCAGTGGCTTTGTGCTAATAAGCACCAGGGAATGAGAATATTGTGTCATAAACATAGACTGAAAGGAGAAGGACCAAATTTTGGAAGGAAATGAATTTATATTAATTTGAGTTTCTTTAGAAGCAGTATGTATATACAAGGTTGTCACACGCAATTAAAAAGAGCAGCCTAGGTTATAGGGCCATCAAGGTAAATGGAGTCAAAATCCTCCAATAATTCCAACAAGAAGAAATATCCTTGGGGGTTTCTCAGAGAAGAGTGACACTTATGGGGCAAGCACAGGAGGAATCCCAGGGATGACAAGCTGAGTAACTGAAAAATGTTAAAAGCATATTCATAACTCCAGGAGAGCATTCAAAAAGCCCACAAACACTGAAAATTTTTTTTAAATGCTTTAAACAAAGATGAGAGTACCTGATTGAGTTATTTGGATGTTGTAAACTAAGTTGAAAAATTTTAAAAAAGGAAATATCAAAATTTTTCATTAGACCTAGGTGGTCAAATTTTCCATTTTTCTTCCAGCAGGTAAAATATTATTTGAAAAATATGCTATTTCTTTAGTCAATTTTAAAAAGTCTTATGTTTTACAATCTACTGGATGAGATTACCCATTTTCAAAAGTCGTTAAAAAATCATGAAAACTTCATCTAAACACAGAGAGAACTGAAAAGAGACAAGAACGTGAACACATCATACATGTAATATATATGGCATATATTATGTAATATCATATATGCATTTTTAAACTAGGCTTATATTTTTAAACAATTTTTATTTATTCATTTATTTTTTGAGATGGAGCCTCACTCTGTTGCCCAGACTGGAGTACAGTGGCATGCTCACGGCCACCCCAACGTCGACCTGCTGGGCTCAGGGGATCCTTCCACCTCAGCCTTCCAAGTAGCTGGAACTACAGTTGTACACTACCATGCCTGGCTTATTGTTTTATTTATTGTAGAGACGAGGTCTCACCAAGTTGCCCAGGCTGGTCTTGAACCCCTGAGCTCAGGCAATCCTCTCACCTCGGCCTCCCAAAGTGCTGGGATTACAGGCTTGAGCCACCATGCCTGACCTAAAATAATTTTTAAAAGTTGATTTTTCTTTCCAGCTGAGCTAATACCTTCTAATTAAGAACTGACTACTATTATCATAATTTTATTTCTATCTCACTATTAATATATTACATGCAAAAATTAACAATAAAAAAGCCTTGCTTACCTTAAGCTGTCCAATTTCTTTAAATTTATAAACTTCATATTCCCAGAGTGCTGCATTTTTCCCAAGAATTTTCTGACATTTGCTGGCAGTAAAAACATTCCAGGGAGAAAGAAAATATAAATAAAAAAATAAGGACAGAACAAGCAGACATTTTCCCCAATGGTTTAGATAAATCTCTCTTCCCAGGGGTTTGACAAACTTCTATCTCAGGTGTCAATGAACATCAAAATATTACTGTTACTTGGTTACATACACAAGTTGACAGAACTTATATAAACTAACACAAAATACTGATAAATAAAGATGAATCTCTTTCATAAGACCATAATTAGGAGTTTTCCCAATGACGTGCCTGTTCTGAGTTTTCCATTTACCCAGATGAGCACTGCTGGTTTCAGGACATTTCCTGTCTTGACAAAAACTCCTCATACCCCAAAATAATGGGATAACAAAACCAGACTTGAGAAAATTAGAATCCTATCAGAGTATACAATCTGGAAGACTGTTTATGTATGAATGAAACCTTACTTTACACATCAGACACATTTTCTTAAATAACCTCCGAGGACTCAAAGCAGACCTAAAAGCACTGTTCTAGGGCTGCCATGCAGTCCCGCAGATATTGCACAGCGGGAATCACACTGCTCCAGCAGAAGCTACTCACATAGACCCACATGAAGCACTGTATAACATTTATGTGCTCTGCCTACCACAGACCCCTGCAACTCAAGACCTGGTCTGATCTCTTCCATTTAATTGCTACCATCTTGTTGGGAAACAAGTTCCCAAATTGTGAGCAGAGGTACTTTGTTCTGGACTATCTTCTCCAAGGAAGCTTGTAAAGCAAATAGCCCTAGAAATAAGAGGACACAGATGGAGCCTCCCTCCAAGGCAAAGGGCAGGTTTGTTAACTGTCCAGTAAATAAAGGTGATGTTGCCTCCTGGGGCAAAGGACAGGCAGGCGTACTGCCCCGTAGAAAAGACTCAGATACCCCAAGTTCAGGGTGCCTCTCCTGTAACACAACCCACTGCATGGGCAGGGCACCTGGCCCACTCTGTGTTACACTGTGGGAACTGGAGCTTGGGGTCTGGGGCAAATCCTGATAATCTGGTGACTACTATTGTTGCAGTAATACTCTGGCTACTACTGTTGCTGAGATAGTGCTGCAGCTCCGACACAAGAGTCTCATGTCTTTGGCCAGCACCCAGGAAACTGTAGCAGGCTAACCTATTAGCTTGTAAAAAGGGTAAAAATCTCGGACTACTCATAGTTTTTGACACCTTTCTCAAAAAGTAACAAGAAAAGCAATTATTCTTCAGCGAAAATGAGATAGTTGAGGAAATAATACATACATACATATATATATATATATATATATTTTTTTTGAGTTGTAGTCTCACTCTGTTGCCCAGGCTGGAGTGCAGTGGCACACTCACGGCCACCCCGGTGTCAACCTATTGGGCTCCTGTGATCCTTCTGCCTCAGCCTTCTAAGTAGCCAGAACTATAGGTGTGCCATGCCTGGCTAATTTTTTATTTATTGTAGAGATGAGGTCTCACCAAGTTGCCCAGGCTGGTCTCGAACCCCTGGCCTCAGGCAATCTACTCACCTTGGCCTCCCAAAGTGTGGGATTACAGGCTAAGCCACTGAGCCCAGCCCAATAATACATATTAATTCTATGGTTGAAACCATTAATATTCAAAAATTAATCATTAGAAAGATGTAAAAGAAATCTGTCAACTGCAAAGAATGGCTTATTTTTATTAACATGGGTCAATTTTATTAACAAGTAATTGTTAAAATGTCATCATTACCGTGCTGCTATGTCATATTCTCCTCTCTCCACTAAGTGATTTATATATGCCAAGCCAATATCCTAGGGAAGAGTAAATGAAGAAATTTCATAAGTAAACTGCAAAAACCAAAAGTTTAGTCTTAATTTCTGAGCAGCCCACAACATTTGGGTCCTGTTTGCACTCTTGACTGCAACCTGTTTATATGTCTTGGTTTGTTTTATGTAATTGTACTTGCCTCTGTCCAAAGTATAAATTTTCATACATTTTAGAATCCACAGTTTTAAAAAAAATAAATAATGTTACTATTTTAAAAGCTCCCAGTCTGTCCTAAGAGATTTTCTACAAAGAGCACCAATATAAGAAACACAATCCACTACTGCCAAACTGCCAGGGGAGGGGGGCGGGGCACGCCTCATCAACAAGGGTACCTGCATAATGAGCACTTGTATACCTAACACTGAATTGTACCCCACATCTTCAAAATAACAAATTAAAAAAAAAAAGGAAACATGATCCAAAGATAGAATGTTGTCACTGGATATAAAATTCTGTCTGTCGTATCTTCTGTAAAATATGAGCTACCTGCTTCTTCTACTCCAAGTCTGAAGAATATTGTAAGGAAAATGAAATGAAGGACTATCATACTAAAGGGAAACAGGAAATATTAAAGTTAATATTAAAGTAAAAATGGACTCAGAAAAACATGTGTTTTAAACCCATAAGTTTACAGATAACCAGGGCTGAAGGCAGCAAGTGATTGGCTACAGAGTATTCATATTTGTTCATTCATTCCACCTGGATTCGAAAAGGATTTCGGGAGGCCAGTGTCAATAGAGGCATAGGAGGACAGCTCCTGTTTCATCTCCCATGACTCTTCTTCTGATACATTATTCCACCTAAAAGCATTTTCATGGGAAGCTTAAACTCAGTACATGTAACACAAGTTGGATAAGCTGAATTTTAACTTCTACTTTATGTACAAAAAGATGTATGTGAAATTTCTCTCTGGTTGCAGAAATGGTAGAAACCCATCTCTTCTCTGCATGTTTGGCATGAAATCATAGCATTCTAGGAGAAAAAATTCTATGCATAATTAATGTATAGGACATGCCCATTTCAAGAGTGAAAGGAAACAATCATTTTTGGTTTATTAAATTTTTACTTTAACGACTACTATTTGAATATGTCAAATCTATACACAACTTGAGTGAAGAAAGTGTGCCTTACTTCCTTACTTCTCTGAAAACAGATCGCATATCGCTGTATCTACAGAGGATCATTCTAAATGAGAAGAGACGTCTCCTTTTCCGAAAGAATTCCTCCAACCCTTCTCCTATGTATGCCTCCCCACTGTGGAACTTCTCCTGCATCCCTCTCTCTCTGTATACCTTTTATGTCAACCCTATTTGCCTCTTTTTCCTTGGCATAGCATGTTTAAGTGTCTCTCTTACACAAAATACACAAGAACAACCACCATCCCATGATGCCGTCGTCCCTAGCAACAGCCCTCACTTTTCCATTTCATAGCTAACCTGATAGTCTACAGTCAACCCTACCTTATAATCTCCTATTCACTTTTTGATTCCTACAATGTTGAGAATAAATAATACATATATAGAAAACTCACTAGTTACTTTCATGTTACCAGATCCAGCATACAACTGACCAGCTGAGCTTGTCTAACTTTTCTGACCTGCTTAACTTAACTTCTTAAGCATTTAACTCTCTTTACGCTGAAATTCTCTCCTCTCTCAGCTCCCATGAAACAATCTTCCTCTGGCTACTCCATATCTGTTTTGTATTTATATCATGCCATGAATGACAGCATCCCTGATAGTTCCATTCATGGTCCTCTGTTCTTTGATGCTATACACTCACCCCATGTGGGCTGTCCCAAACTCATACATTTGACTCACACTTTTTTGCTGATAACTCCCTTGAATCTATTTTAAAGTCTAAACTTCTTTCCTGGGCTCTACTATGATGCCCCATACATGCCTAAAACGAATGTGTGGAAAACAGAATTCATCATTTCTCTCAGTCCCACAACTCCTTCCACAGTGTCTCTCCCCCCACCCCTTGCTTCATTCATCCCTGTCTCCCTACCAAAGTCTGGGAGTTAGCTTACATTTCTTGTGCTCATCCTCTTGTCCACAAGAAGTCAGTCACCATATCCCAAAAATTCAAGTTTTCCATACCTTCCATCTGTCTCTACCTCTCCATTCCTACCAGCTCTGTGCAGGGCTCATTGCTTCCCACCTAGACTACCAGGAAACCTCCTAATTGATCTCCATCTCAGCAGGCCTCCCTCTGGCCCTCTGTCTCTGTCAGATGATCTCTCGAATCAGGAAATCTGATGGGATACTGAAAGCTAAATTGCCTTCTAGAGATTCCAAGACAGAACCAAGTTCTTAATTACAGATGGCTCTTCAGGATCTGGCCTTTGCTACTCATGTAGTATCCCTCAACTGACCCACATAATCAGACAGGCCAAGTGGTTCACTTCCCTGTATCTTCACACATGTTAACTGTTCTAAGGGCTAGCAGGCCTTCTCTTTCATTTCTAGAGAATCCTTGCTTATACTCCACAATTTTGACAGGAAAAAAATGATGATCTGGTTTTCCATCCTCCCTTTATTCCTAAATTATTTTGCTTGCACGCTCTTTGGGAATTAAGGTTTCTATGTGGAATTTTATAGGAGTTTAAGGTAGACAGAAGGTATTTGTGCTGAAATCCAAATAGCCATAAAAGACTAAGTTTCCATCCGTAAACAAGGGTACTGAGTTAGATAGCTAATCTCCAGGGACACTTCACATATGAAAGATATGATTTCTTTTCTGCTTTCCATCTGCCCATTCACTGTCACAGTTAGCAAAGAAAGTGCCTTTCAGTCACTATGTTTTTCCAGAGCCCAAAATGTAATAAAAATGTATTTGATGTCCTAGATTAGTTTCCATAAAAAATCAATTGAGTCTGTTATTAGGGAGACACTGAAGCAATGTAGTTTTATGAAACCACTCTTTTGATAAAATTTGTGATAATGTGATTTTACTTCTGATTTAAAGAAACTTCCATACACATAACCGGAAAGCTTCGTATTAGAGCGTTCTTCACAAACACAGGTTCCAAATTACCTAAAACTATCTTCTTCAGGTGTTCAAGTCTCTTGTTTACAAACAGAAACTGATTCGATAAAATTAAATACTTTGACCTCACAGGTTAGGGAATGCGTTTGAAATAAATTCCCAAAAGATAACAAAAACCGTTCCTTCCAAGTTACTTTCAGTGTCATTATAACTTACTGAAAGTTATATTTCAAACAATAAAATTGCACACTTACCAGAATCTTATGTCTTTTAATGTTCTTTTGGCTAATTTCAGCTGCCATCAAAGCTTCCTATATTTACATGAGTATGAAAAAAGGATCAGAAAAAGAAAGAGAAAAATGGAAGAGGGTGGGAGAGAAAGATATTGAGGTTATAAACACTACAGTTATTATGCTTTGGCATTCTGGGCTACATGAATAAAAACCCCATTTTCCTTTGGCTCTTGCTTGAAGCACTCAAATTTTTAATGCTATGGTTGAATGAACCTCACTGAATTCAAACTCAAACAAAGGCAGTCAACCAAAATGAAGACTTCTCTCATTTCCATTTGAATTCATTTCCACATTAGTATATTAGAATCACATTTCAGACACAAATCAAAATACAACAAATCCTCCTAGTCTCCATTAAAAAAAGGCAGCTGTTATTCTAAATCTTTATGACATCTATTGACAAAGGGGCCTTTCCCCTTTGTGTTTCAGTAAAAATGAAAACTGTGTGCATGCCTTTATATATATCTACAATTAAGTTTTTGAAAGTCTCTGGCTTTGCTTTTATTTTGGAAAGCTTACAAGTATTACTTTAACATAAATGTTTAAAACAAAATTATTTCTTTAAGAAACAACTAGATATTTGAACATCATGTTATATTATATTGTTTTTAAAAAAGAAACTACTCATTCTAAAGCAACATGATAATAACTGGGTTATGAACTAGGTAACAGTTCTTGGACTCTAAATAATTTATAAATGAAAAAAAAAAATTCCTGAATTCCTCCAGGCAGTTACTAACTTTGTGAAACAAGTAGGTAGGCTATTTGTTGTTGTTTTTAGTTGATTACTATATAAGCTCATCTACAGAGTTCCTCTAAACTAAACCAACACAATAAAGTCTTTGTAGGTATTAAAGCTGAAAAATGTTTTCTTTTCTCTTAAAAAAAATGTCATGCTGGGGCATCTATTAAAAATTACTCTAAACCAAGACTAAACGCAGTGGGCAACATCATCATTCTACCCAAACTAGTAGTTCAAATCATCCTAAGTGAATATTAAATGTGAAAAGCATAACATGAATGATGCCACTAAGATATTCAAAAAGACAACTCTGAATACTAGCTCTATTTTAATTTCCCTGGGAAAAAACAATCACAAAATAAGAATTTTGGCCTGGCACAGTGGCTCACGCTTGTAATCCCAGCACTTCGGGAAGCTGAGGCGGGAAGACTGCTTGAAGTCAGTAGATCAAGATCAGCCTGGGATATATAGTGAGACCCCATCTCTAAAAAAAAAATTTTTTAAATTAGCCAGGTGTGGTGGTGCACACCCATAGCTCCAGCTACTTGGGAGGCTGAGGCAGGAAGATCACTTGAGCTCAGGAGTTTAAGGTTACAGTGAGCTATGATTGCATCATTCTACTTCAGCCTAGGCACCAGAGCAAGACCCTGGCTCTACTGAAAAAGAATTTCAACAGGCTGGATCTAATTTACTCCCTCCTTCTACCCCCAAACCTTACTCCATTTAATAGAAACCCTAATTTCTGAAAAGGGTATTGGAAAGTTATTAACCTCCTACATAATTTTGGCTTGGGGCACTCTAATCTGACTGTAAAATATTTACAACAAAAAAACATTATCCTCTCTATGTTATAGACCAGTCAATATCTTCAAGAAAGTAAAATCAAAACTACTTCATATTTCTTCTTTTCAAGGAGCCAGTCAATGTGGTCATCTTGGTCTCGTTCCTTGGCCACTACAACATCTCTTGGACTCACAATGTAGAAGAGTGATTCCCCTTCAGAGTATTCTACAGATGAGAGAAAAGAACAACAACTTGGTGACTCGACAGGAGAAAACCTGGCAATGACTCCAGGGGACCTGGCTAGGCTATCCAACCTAAGAGTAAACAGAAAACTTGTCCACCTTGTTGGAAGGTAAGGATGGCAGACAGAGTAGAGAATGATAAAATATATTTCAGTGCTTTTAAAAATGTTTAAGTGTAAAACTATTTGAAAAAAAAGGAAGGAAGAAAAAAGGAAGGGAGAAAGAGAGGGGGAAGGGAGAGAATAAGAATACACTAAAAAACATTAAAAAAATAAGGTGGGTTTAAAATTCTGTGTTTAATGCATTTATACTTTGACTTCACCTGAAAAATAGTGCTCAAAATTCTCCATGTCTATTACATATTAGAATTCATCTACTGCATATAAACTTTATTTATGGCCATTTACACAACTGTTCTATTTTTACAGAACAATTACACCCCACAGTTGGTGATAAATGTTTCCTCCTCATCAAGGTCAAGGCCACCTAAGGCATAAATGACAGACGCCCAAACCCTGGGGACATAATCTATCATTTCGGCATGTTGTGCACAATGGCAATCTGAGGGTTTCCTGCAGAATTCAATTATAAAACCTGTATGAAGGGTCTCTATGTGTGTAGTGGAGTTTGCTCTGAGCAAAATACCTAAATTGGATGCTTTTGGTTGTGAGTCACAGTTGCTTTCTGCCAAGTTCAACTGATTAGGGACTTCATATAAGAAAGTTCAAATATGTACAGAATAGTTCTCCAATTCCTTTGGCCAAAATGATAACTGAAAAATTCTCAAAAAATATCAATGTTTTTAAAACAGTAAAGAATTCTTACAAAGCTTGACTGTTCTATTTTCATCAATATGTTTTAAAAGGATATGATAACACCCCAGCACAGATGTTAGCCCTGGTAGTAGTAAATAGTAATGGTTCTCCCCTTATTTATGATCAGTGACTAAGTGTATTTGTCCATCCATTCAACAGATCTTCACTGATCTTCACTAGTATGTGCCAGGATTCTTCCAGGCTCTGAGCACTTGGTTACAAGAAAGAAAAACAACTTCCCTGCTACCCCAGAGCAAATCGTCTAGGGGTAAAGAGTGGGGAGTGGTATGAAAACCATAGAGCCCCACTTCTTGACATTAAGTGTCACATTGAATAGTTAGGAAAATAGAAAAAAATTCAAGAACAACAAATAAGGAGGTTAATCCTCACCTTGGGCCTGGTCCTATCTCTACCCTTCCTCTTTGCTCAGGCCAAGTTCTGCAGTACCTCTGGGCCTGGATGCCCTCATTTTCAACATAAGAGGCCTGCCCAGATATTCTCTAAGATCCTTTTAGCACCTCAATTTAAATTCCCTTTAGTGCAAGTCGAGTGGAGGGAGAAAAAACAAATAAGTATAAGAAATCACATCAGCCAGATCTTTAATATCTCTCACCTAAATGATAATCTCTACATTCATTCTCTTGAAAGCCTCTGACTGTCAAAGCATCAGAAGAGATCTCTTCACATGTCTCAGAAAGTGGCTGGATGATGTCCAGTCTAGGCCTGGCACAGTATTCCCTTTCCTAGGGAGAAAAAGAGAGGAAAAGGCTCGTTTTAACTACATTTTTATATATTATATTCAATAAATCTAGTTAGCCGTACTTGCTTATTAGTCTTATCATTTTGAAACACATCAATAAACCTTTCTAACAGCCCGCTACAAACAGCCTTTTAACACCATATTATTTTCTGACCTTTTGCATGAGATAAAGGGGACAGGTACTACTGCAGCCCACTCACCTTCCAGGGGAGTGGTGGCCCAAGACGGTGACCTTTTATTTATATAACTTTATTACATCTTTTCCACACAAATGTGAGGAAGAATAAGGACAATATCACAAACTGCTCCATTATCCAAATCATTGTCACTCTGAGTAAACTTACTGGTAATGTTGAAAAGCCAACGATTAAGAGCTATCTTCTAAACAGAACTTACTGAGATGATGAAAATGTTCTGTATCTGCACTGCCCAATACAGTAGACACTAGATACAGGTGGCTACTGAACACATGAAATGTGATTAGTGTGGCTAAGACAGTGAACTTAAATCTTATTTAATTTTCATTAGTTTATATCCAAACAGCCACATATAGCTAGTAACTATAATTCTGGGATCAGAACAGAGGGGAAAGATGAGCTGACATTCACTCAGGACCTGTGACAGTTCAATCAACCTGGCAGGCGATTATACACAGATTACCCTCATTGAATTCTTAAATTAACCCTGCAAAGTTAAGTACTACTGTTCCAAATTTTATAGGTGAGGGAATCAAGGATCAAAAAGATAACCAAGTCATAGTTACATAAATGGTGAGGCTAGGGTTTGTGGAAAAACTGGGACTTGCGGTGAATCTTGAATTGTGAAATCAAGTCTATTTACTTTAAAGTTCATGCTTTTTGAGTATTCAGCATACAGGAATAAAACATATACTTCAAGTTACCTTCTAAAGCAACAATACAAAAAGCAGTATGACACTGGTACAGGGAAGACACAGACAAAAAGAATGGAAAAAAATCCAAACCATAACCAACACTCCAAGTTTCCAAAATGAAAGAATAAACCTAGATTTCTTTGACCAATTTTTTTAGGTTAACTGAGTAGCAATTACATTAGCTTTGTGTCTCATACACTGAAAACATTCAAAATTTAAAACAACTATAAAAGATCAACTAGTAGAGAAAGAAACTAGTACTTTTTATATTATAATGTATCAGGTCTGTGGAAAAATAAGAAATTTCTCAATTTTGAAAAACCCAAATTTATAAAAATATTTTAAAATTCACTGCTGAAACAATGACCAAAAAATCAAAATCAGAATAGTAATGTAAAAATTATTTTGAGCAAAAGAGAAAAAAACCCCAGCTCACTAGACCATAGAAAAAGCTCCTTTATATGTGTATGAAAAGCATTAGCAATGAGATTCATCTCATTTTATCTTTTGATTCCTGGTCAAAAGCCCCACTTACCTGTGAACTTCCTAAAAGCAGGAATTTTATTTTGTTGATCTTTGATCCCCAGTGCCTGGCACAATTCCTAACACACGTGCTTTATCAATGAATAACAGTAAAACACTGTGGGAACAGCTTAATAAATTAGGGTGCACCAACCAGATGAGACAGTACACAATTACTTACTCAACAGAATAATGATGGAGACCACACATACATAGGCAGAGAGAATGGAATAATCCTCATAAAAATAGAACACTGTAAGGCCAGGCATGGTGACTCATGTCTGTAATCCCAGCAATTCGGGAGGCTGAGGTGAGAGTATTGCCTGAGCCCAGGAGTTCAAGACCAGCCTGGGCAACATGGTGAGACCTCTTGTCTCTAAAATAAATTAAAAAATTAGCTAGGCGTAATGGAGCACATCTATAGTCCCAGACACTTGCAAGGCTGAGGTGGAAGGACCGCCTGAGTCCAGCAGGTTGAGACTGGTAGCTGTGACTGTGCCACTGCACTCCAGCCTGGGTGAAACAGTGAGGCTCCGACTCAAAAAAAAATAAAAAATAAAAATAAAATAGAGCATTACAGTGTAGCAAGTGACTATGGCTGCAACTATGTGAAAACATGCATGTATGGAAAAGGAATCACATGGAAGATATTTTGGGGGATAGTACTGAATAATACAGAAACAAATTTTATGTAATATAGCTAAAGCATCTTTTCAAAATGAAAAAACTGAGGGGAAGGAAATGGCTCAAAGCTTACATCTTCATTCCTTTTGTCTTAATTTTGTAGGTTTATCCTGTGTTTAAGGCTTTAAGGTACACTGTGGTATTCTATAATATAAGTATGTACACTGGCACACATTTTCAAGACATCTTCAAGACCCTCACTTCTTTCTCTGGGAAAATTTCATTCTCTAATCTGTTCTGAGGTTGGCCTGTCTTTGGTTTTTATTCCTTCTAACACTTTCTTTTATTATCAAAGGTTTTCTTTCTTTCTTTCTTTGGTCAATTGTTTATTAGGCTTTTCCTCTGTCATCTTACTGCTTCTTTTTTTATTTCTTTCAATCATATTCTCAATCCTCCCCGCATTTCTCATCAAAAAGCATTATATTTCCTCCCTCAGGAGCCACTGCTTTTTTTTCTTTTCCAAAAATAAATAAAATAATAGTAAACTGATGTCCTGCAATAGGGCTAGAAGCCAGCTCTATTGATTTTAGTAGGTCTGAGTGTTCACTTAAGTCTACAGCATTTCATTGCCTAGCAACATGGGCACCCTGAGTTTCAGGTTACTATAGTGATGGCTTCCTAATGCAAGTGCTCGCTCAGAGAAATGCTCAAGAGCAGCTACCACTTCAAACCAGGGCTCCCAGGGTTTTTCTCCCCCATTTTATTCCTTGCCATTTGAAAAGAAAAAATAAAAAGGAGCAGATACAAACAAGGAGAGTCCACTTGCCTACTTACTGTAGAGGACTAGAATCAACTGCAATTTCTTTTATATACAGCATCCAAAAGAAAATCCTTTACAATAAGCTCTCCTTGTTTATGCCTCAAAGCCACCCCTATCCTCTTGCTGGCAGGACCCCTGGACTCCAACAATAAACTCAAGCTGGGAATAGGCTGACCTCAGCTTCAAAAGGAGTCTGAGTATATGCCTCTCCACTGGGCCATATATATAGGTTTCTTCTAATGTCATGTATAAGGAAATTTAGATGATCTGCTGCTTTCTACTGGATAAACATTTTGATGTAATGCCATGTGCACTAATAACTACGGGTTAAGAACAATTTATTTCAAAGCAATAATCAAGCTACTTAGAGTCACTAGGCCATTGGGAAGCAAACAAATATGCCCGGGCCAAAGAAAACAATCAACTGCCCTTTCTGTACTTCCCTCTGACCACAGGGACCCCTGTTGTTGCTGCCGATCAACTTCATTGTTGTCATTTCTGCTAATGCACAGTGTCAGCTTAGTCTCTTTGCCTTTTAGCAAGAGGAATCCTTCATTCCTTTTGACTGAAATACCAAGAGATGAAAGAAAAGAGAAAAAAAATGACACTTCTTTGCTCAGCAAAAAGAACAAAGGCAGGCAATGAGTAGATTTCTGAAAGGTAAATAGGTATACAGGGTAATCTCTGCCAACCTTATTTTATAGGTCAGAAAATTTCGCTCATATTATAGTAGAAGTCTCTGATGGACAACTAATCCAGGTGTAATGTTAAAAATGAAGCCTCACATCCCTTTGTATTTGGAGAGAAACACTTACCGTTTTCTCTGAAATCTCCTTTACGTAGGAAAGTACAACAAGCTGATCACAGAGAGGTGCAAGTCCACTGATGTAGAATTCGGTTTCAAACTGAGACACTGCAAAAAGGGATACAGGACTCATCGTTAACAGGTGCAAAAAAGCAGTACACAACTGAAAGATATACTGACTGTGAATGCTAGATGGGCTCATTTAACATAGGATGGGCGCAGTGGCTCTTGCCTGTAATCCCAGCACTTTGAGAGGTCAAGGCGAGAAGATCGCTTGAGCCTAGGGGTTCAAGACCAGTGACGGCAACATACTGAGACATCGTGTCTATAAAAAACATCAAGAAATTAACTGGATGTAGTGGTACACACCTGTAGTCCCAGCTACTTGGGAGGCTGAGGCAGAGGACTGCCTGAGCCCAGAAAGTTGAGGCTGCACTGAGTTGTGACTGTGCAGCTGCATTCCAGCTTGGATGACAGAGTGAGACCCTGACAATCAATCAGGGGAGGGGTGGTAGGATTGGCAGTTGAGGGAAACTGCTAGAGGAGGGAGGGGCATACTTCATCAACAAAGGGGCACCTGCATAATCAACGTTTGTATACCAAACGCTGAATTGTACCCCACATCTTTATAATAAAAATAATGTTTCTTCTTAACATAATGTGTATGTATGCACCATTTTTTAAAAACTTCAAGATCTTTAAATAAAATAATAGCCCCCAAGAATAGTGTTTTATAATTACAGGTAGCATTCCTTTTAACTAGCATTCCAATCAATCAATCAATCAATAACATAAAGTGAGCATAACTGAACATACTTTCAATGACTCAGCACTGAAAGTGTTTCATAATAATCAGTACTAGAAAAGAATATGTGGGAACTCAGACTTGAAAATTTCTATCACAAACAAAAATGAACTCAACTATAATAGCAGCATGAATGTTCAAGGGTGACACTGGGCCTAAGCAGCTTAAAAAAAACACAGGTTATATGGAGGTACTTTGAAACCTGTAAAACTGAATGTAAACCATTATTAACAACAATAAATTTTTTTAATACCTGGGTTTGAATATTTCAGAATTGAGGCATCACAGTAGTATGAAGGTTAAAAGGAATGCTACCTGTAATTATAAAACACTATTCTTGGGGGCTATTATTTTATTTCAAGATCTTGAAGTTTTTAAAAAATGGTGCACACATACAGAGTATGTTAAGAAGAAACATTATTTATTTTTATTATAAAGATGTGGGGTACAATTCAGCATTAGGTATACAAACGTTGATTATGCAGGTGCCCCTTTGTTGATGAAGTATGCCCCTCCCTCCTCTAGCAGTTTCCCTCAACTGCCAATCCTATCACCCCTCCCCTGACAGTGTCCCGCTACTGCCAATCACTTTCTTATAGTATTATAATTGTTCAAAGTCTGCTTATGAGTGAGAACACATGGTACTCTGTTCTTTGTTTCTGTGATAGATCACTGAGTATGACTGAAATCTAAATCCATCCAAGTTGTGCAAAGTCCATATGTTTGTCCTTCTTTGTGGCTGCATAATATTCCATTGTGTATATGTACCACATTTTTGTTATCAAGTCCAGCTTTGATGGGCAGCATGGTTGGTTTCACATTTTTGCTACTGTGAACAGAGCTGCAACAAACATATGTGTGCAGGTATCTTTTTTGTAGAATGACTTGAGTTCCTCCGGGTATATTCCCAATAGGGGAATTGCTGGGTCATATGGAAGGTCAATTTCTAGTTCTTTCAGAAATCGCCACACTATCTTCCAAAGAGGTTGCACTAGTCTGCATTTCCACCAGCAGTGTAGAAGCATTCCATTTTCTTGGCATTCTTGCCACCATCTGTTGTTGTTTGTTTTATTAATGAAGGCCAATCTTAGTGGAGTTAGGTAGTTATCTCATTGTGGTTTTGATTTGCATTTCTCTGATGAGGAGTGAGGCTGAGCACTTTTTCATGTGTCTGATGGCTGCCCGTATTATCTTCTTTTGAGAAGTGTCTATTCATGTCTTTTGCCTACTTTTTAATGGGGCTGTTTTTTTCCTTTTGGTGCATTTGAGTTCCTTGTAGATCCTAGATGTCAGGCCTAGATCCTAGATGTCAGGCCTTTGTCAGATATACAGTTGGCAAATATGTTTTCCTATTCTGTGGGCTGTCTCCCTGCTCTCTTAATGGTTTCTTTTGCTTTGCAGAAGCTCGTTAGTATGATGAGGTCCCACTTGTCTACCTTATTTCTTAAGGTATGGGCATTTAGGGTTCTGAATAGGAATAGGTTGCCAGTTCCAATTTCCATAAGGGTGTCGCCTGCGTTTCTAAGATTCTTATAGTTTGAGGTTTTACATTTAGGTCTTTGATCCACTTATAGTTAATTTTTCTATATAGTGATAGATAGGGATCCTGCTTCAATCTTCTGCATGTGATCAGCCAGTTTTCCTAGCACCATTTTCTGAATAGGTTCTCCTCTCCCCAATGGTTGCTGTTGGAGGTTTTGTCAAAGATGAGTTGGTTGAGAAATTGAGGCTTTGGTTCCAGAATCTCTATCCTGTTCCATTGATCTATGTGTCTGTTCTTGTACCAATACCAGGCTGTTTTGACATAGTAAAGTTTGAAGTCTGGAAGTGTAATACCTCCTGCTTTGTTTCTTTTGCTAAGGATTCTTTTGGCTATTTGTGGTCGTTTATGTTTCCATATGAATTACTGTATTGTCATTTCCAGGTCTGAGAACACTGATGTTGGTAACTTAATGGGTATTGCGTTGAATCTGTACATTGCTTTTGGTAGGATGGACATCTTAACAATGTTGATTCTTCCTATCCATGAGCATTGTGTCTTCTTGGATTTCTATGAGCAGTGTCTTGTAGTTCTCATTGTAAAGGTCTTTCACTTCTCTGGTTAGGAAGATGCCAAGGTAGTTCATTTTTTGTGTGGCTATTGTGAATGGAATTATGCTTTTAATTTGGGTCTCTGCCTGCTTGTTATTGGTGTATAGGAATGCAACTGTCTTTTGCACATTTATTTTGTACCCTGAGACTTTGCCAAAGACCTTTATCAGTTTAAGCAGGTTTTTGACAGACTCTCTTGGATTTTCACGGTATAGGATCATATCATCAGCAAAGAGGGATAACTTGACTCTCTCTTTTCCTATTTGGATACTCGGATTTCCTTCTCTTATCTAACTGCCTGAGCTAGGACTTCCAACACAATGTTGAACAAGAGGGGTGAGAGTGGGCAGCCTTATCTTGTGAAACATCATTTCTTAAGTGAAATAAAAGGTCAGAAAAATAATCAATTTATTTCTTTTTAAAATATATAAGAAATATTGCATCACTTAAAAAGTACATAAATTTAATTAAACTGGACCCAAAGATCTGATAGAAAATTCAGTGGAAAAAAATACAAATATTACAATAGTATGATTCTAATGGTTAGGTACTATCAAACACAAGACTATTGTTTTAAGAGACTACGTTTTGCATTCCTTCTGATTCAGTCTTCATTTCTGAAATGAGCTTTTATTTGTAAATAGTTCCTGAAGTCTGTCACCTCATTTAAGGTTTGTAAAGTTTGGTTTCAGCTGGGCTTGGTGGCTCAGTCTGTAATCCCAGCACTTTGGGAGGCTGAGGCAAGTGGATTGCCTGAGCTCGCAGGTTCAATACCCGCCTGGGCAACTTGGTGAGACCTCGTCTCTACAATAAATCAAAAAAACTAGCCGGGCGTGGTAGTGTGCGCCTGTAGTTCCAGCTAGCTGGAGTGCTGAGGCGGAAGGATCGCCGGAGCCCAGCAGGCCGAGGCTGCAGTGGCCGGGAGCGTGTCACTGCACTCCAGTCTGGGCAAGAGAATGAAACTCCAACTCAAAAAAAAAAAAAAAAAGTTTGGTTTATATTATTCTTTCCCCTTATATCACTTTTTAAAGATGTACCTCTTCTGAAACAGGAAATTACAGTTGTCATCTATTTTGTAAGTATGCCTTTCTAGAGTGCTTGCTCCTTACTCACTTTTTCTTAAAACTTAGTTTGGATTTGATCTTAGTACTTTTCTGGTGCTCATTTTTTAAGTGAAAGGGCTGTTTTTAAGACCTCAGAGTTCCCTCTTCTACTGTTTCCATTTGGTATGAAAATCTGGCCACTTGCTTTCTGAGATTCCCTGGTTCTGCTCCTCCCCACTGTTGCTGAGATCTTCTCACTCATTTTTTTTTGGGTCTCCTGTTTTCTTCTGTTTCCAGCAGCATCTCCTCAGCTGCCCTGTCCTGGCAGGAGGCCCTGGCCACTCCACTGTGGGGGCATCCCTAGGGACTGCTGGGCCACCCAGTCACAAATAACTGCCTGCAGGCCATGGGCCCAATGTTCTCAGAGTGGCTTGTTGTCCTTTCCAGTGAGTACCACCCAGCTACCTTGCAGTTCTCCTGGCCTCAAGTCTGCTAAATGACCCCTGGCTCCCCTCTGCTTCCTCCTGTGGCTATCAGTGGTATTTTTCCAATCATTTGTGTCTTAGTACTACCTTTATCATTCAGTTTTGTTGTAAATGTTGTCTGTAGGTTTCTGGCTTGGGATCTAGTTGTTCGGATTTTATGTGAGGACCCAGATAGATTGAAAAATTATGCTGCTACCACCATCATCTTCCCAGAATCCTCCAACCACAAAATATTAATGCATTGGTGTTATACATCAAGTTTATAATAGGGATGGGGTCAAGGGGCAATAGGGTCAGGGCTAGTGACACAAATAAATGATTAATGTTGGCCCTCAATAGCACACACACTAAGAGTTTCAGAATGAACACCATGTGACAAATAAAAATTATCGGGAAAGAAGTGTCTTATACCTTGAGTCTACAACTTCTGAGGGTTATCAACAACTTAATTCATTACAGAATAAGTGAACAACAATTATGTATAGGACACTCTTCTAGAAGTATTAAGATGACTAAGACCTTGACCCGGGCTTAAAGGAGATCATGAGTCTATGCATTTAAACAAATAATTAAAATACCACTTGCTATATGCAAAAAACGGGAACTGGTGTAAAGCAAGAAATAGTATAAAGCAGGAAAATTTAATTTCAGGGAGGTGTGGATGGGGGCAGAAACAGCAGCAAGAAGCCAGACCAATGCTTATAACATGAGAAAAAACAACATTTTCAATATTTTTAAAAACAAAAACCCCCATAATTTTCAAAAAAGCCCATATTAGATTATAATAGAAATCAAGATCCTATTTAAATAAAAGACTAACCTCCAAATAATTCACAACTAGGCTATCTCACTTATTATCTGCATATTCATACCTATAAGAGAATATTTAAATCAATATTCTTGAATATTACTTGTCATACATTGACTTGGAAATACTTTTAACTGGGAAATACAGTATGAAATATATTAATCTCTTCAGTATGAAATACATTAATCTCTTCAGAATAATTCAGTAAATCTTCATTTATATCTTCTCTAAATTTTCTTTCAATTAATTTTATGAAACACAATAGCTTAGTCTTCTGACTTTAAAAGAAATCACTAGACTGCTCCTGGTGGCTTACTCTATAATCCCAGCACTTTGGGAGGTTGGGACAGGACTGCTTGAGGCCAGGAATCCAAGACCAGCCTGGGAAACAGTGATACCCAATCTCTACAAAAAGAGACAAACAAACAAACAAAAAACCTAGCTGAGACGTGGTGGTGTGCACCTGTAGTCCTAACTACCAAGTAGGCTGAGGCAAGAGAATTGCTTGAGTCCAGGAGTTCAAGGCTGTGAACTATGACGGCACTCCAGCCTGGGCAACACAGCAAAGACTTTTCTCTTTAAAAAAAAAAAAAGAAATGACTATTTTTCTCTAAGTGACTAAATATAATACTAATATTAACAAGCACTCCCATTTAATGAATATTACTATGCTGAGAGACAGTATGCTAATTTTTTTTTTTTTACTTACAGTATAACCTCCCACCACTAACAACACTATCATTATTTTAGAGGAGCACTGAAACTCAGAGAGGTTAAGTAACTGGATTAAAGTCACAAGTAGCAGGTAACAAGTAGAAATTTGAAGTCTTATTTTTCCCGGATATAAGTCACAGTAGAAAATATAAGTCAGAACACAGAGATGCTCAGATTAAAAGCACACTGCAGGTAGCAAGAACAGAAGTTAGTGATTGACAATTGTTTGGTGATTCTGCTGCATGCAACCAGGGTACTCCAGTCCTTCTCTTGGATGTGTCATGCTACTACAGAGGACACAGAACTTGCACTGCCCCTCCGCTTTTGTGACTCTCTTTGTTCCTTTGTTGGTCTCAAAATGTCCACTAGCTAAATACGATATTTGGTCTCTTTGTTAAAGCTAAATAAAGTGATACCCTATAGATCTAGAGCAACAAACAATAAAAGCTGTCAAGCAACTTATAAATAAGAACAATTGCCTTTCATTTTCTTATGTTCACTGGTGAAAAAGATTCAAGGTAGTATCTTGTTTCCAAAAGATTCTGCACCCTCAGTCACCAGATATTAGTATTTCATAATCAACTGGATACAATGCCTAGAGACTTTTCAGTAAGTTTGGACATTTTGGCAGCATGGCCACTGATGACTGAAAATACGTTTGGAAATCAACAGCTTCAGGGCTGTGCTATGAAGCAGACACATTAAAGTAAAAATGACTTTGCAATGCTTCATGTCAGCAAGTTATGGAAAAGACCTGCTACAAGGAAGTCAAACTGAAAGAAAATGGCTAATGCACAAAAGGACGAAAACATTCAAATCAAACAGGAGCCAATAGTATATAAGGATCAGAAATCATTTAAAACAAGTTTAGTTTGCAATTCCATATTTTCTAATAAATATTCCACAAATTATTGTCAATTAAGTGGTAACACTAAAATGATATGATTGCATCCATGAAGCAGCATAAATGAGGAACATTAGCGAGTCAATTACTGCACACTGCTTAGACAAAAGAAGAGGAAATGGTCAAGGACCTGTTTGTTAGCCAAAAGGTTCAAACCAAATAGTTACACTCTATATTGTAAATGTGAAACTACCTTAATGCATCAACAAAATTGAAGTCAAACACTAAAAAACAGCAAACAATGGCTTTTCTTTTTGTAAAAGAGCTGAAAGAACCATAGTCAGGGGTTGGTTCTCTTTCCTTAGAAACAGTTTTGAAAGCCATCCAAGGCTAGAGATTCTAGAGGTTCTCTAATAATTTGTAAGAGAAGCAATGAAGAACTGTCAGACTCAGAATAAAATGAGTGAAAATAAAAAAATTCCTACTTCTCCAAATGAGATCTTCTCTGAACCAAATAAAAAAATACAAACCCTCTACCTTTCTATCTCATCTGGACATTTAGAGAACAGGTAAGCAGTCACTATCTTTGGTATATAAAAAAGGTCTTTGGATTCTAGAGGATGTGCCCAGTGGGTCCTATCTGAATGCCTGGAGCAAGCCTCTGTCCTTCTCACAGTTCCTACAGCAATAAACTAGGGTCAGGGGTTAGGCAGAGGAAATGCATGGAAAGAACTTTTTGGTACCATGGTTATGAGCAACAGCATAAAAACTAAGCACATCTGAGTTTAAAAGCTGCCAACTTTGCTTATGAATGGAATAATCTTGAGCATTATTGGCCCTTCTGAACATCAGCTTCTTCACCTTTAAAATGGGATAACAGCCCCTACTCATTGGGATACTGTGAAGATTAAAGAAAATATTTAGTTAGCACTGTGCTTGGTGGTTGCTGATATGTAGGAACAAGATATATTTGTTACTTCAGGTGCTTCAGATTTCTTACCACTACTCATTAGAGAGAAAATATATTCATTCCATTCCTAACAACAAAAACCTTAGTCTCCAGCATTGCGTGAAAAAGAGTTTTTACATTCCTCTCAAGAGAAGGAATGGATATGTGAATAAATATGTAATAAAGCAAATACAGTAAAATCTTAGTTGCAGAATCTAGGAGGTTCGATAGCATTCACAATAAAATTCCTTGCTTTTCTGCACTTAAAGATAATTTCATAATAAAATGTTAGATGAAAATTCAATGCAGACCAGAAAAATAGATTATAGAGATTTAAGCTAAACTATCTATAACAGAACAGAAAACCATACATAGCTAGACTCTTAAATAAAAACATATTGAAGCTGGGCATGGTAGCTCATGCCTGTAATCCCAGCACTTTGGGAGGCTGAGGCAGGCAGATTGCCTCAGAGTTCAAGACTAGCCTAAGAGTTTGAAACTAACTAGGGCAACATAGTGAAACCTCTTCTTTAAAATAAAAAAAAAATTAGCCGGGCGTTGTGGTGGAGCCCACTTGTAGTCCCAGCTACGTGGGATGCTGGGGTGGAATAATAAGCCCAGAAGGTCGAGGCTGCTGTGAGCAGTGATTGTTGTGATCATGCCACTGCACTTCCAGCCTGGGTGACAGAGTGAGACCCTGACTAAATAATAAAGTCATCGTGAATGATTCCAGGTATCATAATCTCTTCTGAGGCTTAGACTAAGAGATGAAATCATGTCACTCACTGTGCATAAAAAAAAGATCCCTCTGCTGTAACCTGTATGCCGAACAGAAATGATAACAGGTGGATGAAGAGAGATACCTAGATCTAAGAAAGAACGATTTCACACCTCTCCATCACCATGCAAACAGATCTTAGATTTCCAGGTCGCTGTTTTCCCAATCAATCAAGAGGCTAAAAATAAATAAATAAATAAAAAGAACGATGGGCTAAATTCTAAGACCACAGCTACGACCTAATTAAAGTAAAAAAGATTTCCTTTCTTTTCTCTTCCCTCTCTTTCTTCCTGGCTTCCCTGTCACTCTATATAGCTCCCCATATAGTTGTTTATCTCAGCTATTAATTTTCAAACAAACTTCCATATGAAATCAAGATTAGGAAGTCAATCACTGATTCCTTGCATGTAAGTCATCTGCCCCTAACAGATGTCCAGAAAATGACACCGAAACATTGGCTTCATTTCCCAACAACACAATATCAGCTCTCCAACTACCATTCCATAGAGATCATGGAAGACTTTGGTGAAAAGTACCACAGGGTTAGGGTACTTTTGTGAGAACACAAGAGACCTAAGTAAAGTTTGAATAAGTAGAGCAAGCACTTATTTTTAACAATGCAATCTGGAAGAAAAAAAGTACATCCCCAAATTGCTATGTACAGAGAACTGAGTTGGTGATTGGCCAGTAAGCTTAATTTTTATTATTATCATCATTGTTATAATTTTTTATTTACAAGAGTAAATCAATATCCTATTGACAGGAATAACTTTTGTGCTATTTATGAGATTTTGGTTTTAAGAAAGAGTTATAAACATTTGGCTTCTAGGAAATGTACAGCCATAAATACTTCTTTAACCTTAATGCATTTTCACCTCATTTACTAAAGAGCAATGGCTCCCACTATTCAGGGCTAAAGCAAATTGTAATCCAGACCTCCTAATATTTCCCTTTCCATTATTCTACTCAAGGATTCTTACCCAAACCACTTTGCCTCCTGCTGTGGAAATGACTTATATTCTTAAAAGTTTTCTCTTAAGAGGGGAAAAATTGTAGTTAACCATTAACTATGGTAGGGAAATGTCAGTAATTGGATACTGTTAGTACCTGCACATGGTCTATTTCCACATAAATTATAGTACAGTTGAACTACACTACAATAATGTGACCCCAGGGTTCTGGCTAATAGGGCCACCACTGAGCCAGCTATTAGCAGTCAAAGAGTTGGGATGGAAGTTTGCACAGTGATAATAACCACCATGATTTAGTGAGTATCTACTGTGTGCCACATACCATGTTTGGCAAGTTACCTATGTCATGTTCACTTCTCGCAACCATCCCGAAAGGCAGGTATTATCATCTCAATTTAACCGGTGAGAAAAGCATGGTCAAGAAGTTTAAGTAGCCTCATCAAGATCATACACTTAAGCAAACTGCCTTGCTTCCTGGGAAGCTTTCTGGTGATTCTGTAGAGTTACAGTCTATCCATTTTAATGCCATAGTAGTAAGATCTGGGACAAGTTATTTACCTCCCTAAGCCTGAATGTCTTCATCAGTAGAATGAGAAGAATGCTACTTACACTTCAAAAGATTGCCGAGAGAGTGAAATGATGACAATTGCTACATTTTTATACCAACCTGGTGATTTTCACATCCTTATGACTTTTTTAAAGTTTTTTTTTTAAACTTGTTTGTATTTAAAATACTTAAATAATTATCTCTTGGGATACTATGCATTGAGATGTTCAGAGGGTTTTTTTTGTTTGTTTGTTTTGTTTTTTCTGGGAAGCAAGGGAAGGGCAGGAAAGAAGAAAGAGATACTGAGACAATTATCTGTATCTTTTAGTTATCAGTATTCTCTCTGATCTTGTTCCTTAGTTTTTCACAGCACTACTATGTTCTGCATCTATCTATTTTGTCCATTCTCTGAGCAATTTCAACTATGTATTTATTCTTCTAAGGTAAAATAAAAAATTGTTAAAACCCTACCACCAACTTCTGACTTCAAGTACAAAATAGTCCAGATTTAAATGCTATAACCACATTAGTCTTGTAGGTAATGGACAGCTTTCTTTTTCTAGAAATACAGTCATGTGCAAATGATTTATTTCAGTTTCACCTTGTCATAATGAGCTATAAAATTTATGTTCCATCTACCATCTAAATGAGCAAATGAATTTTAGAGATGACTTATAATATAGCAAAACTTTTTTTTTTTCCTTCAGAATAGTTTTTGCAACTTAGTATGAAACTAAGTTACAAAAGCCACGGTGTATTATCCATGGCATACTTCTCCGAATAATTGTTTCTCACAGTCACTGATTAATTCAACTCAATTGTATTTAGCACATACTATGTGCCAAGTTCTTGAGATACAAACGGTGAGCAAAACAGACCCAGTGTGTGCTTGCAAGGAGGTGACAGTCTGGTGCAAGAGACAGAAATGCCTTAAATAATCACAGAATTGTTGCAACCATGACAAGTGCTGGAAAGGGGAGGTCTGAGGTATTATACATGCCTAAAATGGAAGGACTTGACCTTGTGAAAGAGGTCCAGTAGATTTTCCCAGTAAAGCAACATTCAAGGTGGGGTATTATTTAGGATGAGTAAGAGTCAGTGAAATGAAAAGACGCAAGAAGACTGTTTTAGACAGAAGGGAAGGAGGAACAAGGACAGGTGAAAAAAGGTCAGTGTGGATGCAGCACAGACATCAAGGAGAAGCATGGTGTTAGTTGCAGCTAGGGGGGCTGGTAAGGGCAGGACCCTGTGGTTCACACTGGAGTTCCATCCGCATCTCAAGGACAATGAAGGCTAACTACATAATTTGATCTGCATTTTGATTGCAGTGGGGAGATTAGATGAGAGCCATAACCCACACTGGAAGGAGATGAACCAGGTGGGAGGCTGCTGCAGGGGTCCAGATATAAGACTATTGCATTTTGGGGCAGACCAGTGGTGATGAAAATGAATATTTAAAAGAGTCAAGTTGACAGGATCAGGTGTCAGTGCTGTGGTAGGTATGTACATTAATTACCTCTTACCACCCTCACAACCAGCTTATGAGACAAACGTTCTTTTCTACATTTTACAGATGAGAATACTGAAGCATACGGAAATGTGTCCAAAGTCCACGTGGCAAATAACAAAACCCAAACCCAGCTTCAAAGCTAAACTACAAAATTATTGTATGGAAATCAGAAATAGTTTTTTAAAAAGGCTCCCCAATAGTGAAATTGTAAAACTTAAAAGCCACTTGCTCTATTTTATGAAGGTACCAAGTGATGAGCCATGAAGAATAACATGGCCTTAGGGTTTCCACTGAATGAAATGGACACTCTTTGAAGTTTTACACCCAGAGAAGACAAGTGGTGAAGCCATACCTATTTCAACATATCGACTTGGCAAATCCCTCATTTCACTGGCATGCCGTTCCTTCACTGAACATATCTGGAAAATAAATTCACAGGTTAGGTTATTCATTTGTTGGAAATTTCTTCATAACATTTTATTCAATGTAAGATACTTCTGTTAAATTAACCATGTAGCACTAAAGATGGAGTGCACGCAATCTACCCTATGGCTTAAATGACAGAAATTAATTTGAGTGACATACAGCAACCATTACTTATACTCTCCAACTTTATCCTTTCAAGAATTCTTATTCAAAGGCAAAGGAAAAAAAGGAAACTATAAGATAGTTTAACATGTTTCCAATGGCCAATTTTTTGCAATTCAATGTAAGGACTCTTTCTATTATCATCCAAATAAAGTACCTAACCAAAAATACCCCATGGCTAATCCAAGCAATCTGCACATTAGAGCTTGTGTTTCTGATTAAATATTAGTAATTTATCTTACTGTTGTTTATAACACTTTGCAAAAGTGGCACATGTTCTTCTTATCTCAAATATATGAAAATCAATGCGCTATATAATTTAAATCGAGGAATGGCAACTACAGTCCCTAGTCTGTAGTTTTTCTTTTTTATGGCCCATAAGCTAAGCAAGTATAGTTTTTACATTTTTAAAGAGTTGAAATAAAGAGGAGGGAGGAGGGAGGGAGGGAGGGGAGTAAGGAAAACAAAAAGCAGTAGCAGAAAGGTATGGAGCCTGCAAAATCTAAAATATTTACTACAAGCTATTTAAAGAAAAAGTTTGCCAATCCCTATTTTAAGTTGTCTGTATACAGTTTGGGTAGAAATCTGCATTTATATCTCAATCTGTACCTATCTTATCTAACACTCACAAGAGCACACCAGATAACACATCCATGTGCTAACAATGTTTGTTTTAGAGTGATAAGACTATGGATATTTTCTAGTTTCTTTGCTGTATTCTCTGAAGTGAATATATTCTATTTTGTAAAAAGAAACAAGAAAAATTTACATAAGTTCAGCTATCTAGGTAAGACTGAACTTGAAATCAAGTACTGATGCAAGTACAATTTCTGTCAGTGATCAGGTTTTTTCCATTTTTTAAAAAAAAAACAACAGTGTTCTTTTATAGCTCCTACCCTAAGTATAGCTAGACTACAGAAAATTCTAAAATACATAAAAACTCAAAGGGGCAAACAAGTATTATTCATTGTCCTGGCACAAAGAGAATACCATTATTTCTCAATGCATTTTCCTCATGTATAGTTCTTCAGATGTTGATGTCTTCAATGTAATCATATCTTTTTCATTTTCATCTAAAATTAAAATAAAACTACAGGAAGCAAGAACTGCATAGAGAAACTGAGTCTATGTGGGTTCTGTGTCAAAGATATAAACTCCCTGGTTGTCTGTGGAAGGAAAATTATAACTATTTTAGAATATTTCTAGTCAATTTCTTCATGCTTTTCATCCAGGCCTTGTCTTGTTACTGTTACAAATCAGAATGAATGCACAAGTGAGAGGGATTGATTTGTTGGCCAGTTCTGCCAGGATTAGAGCAGATGCTAGTAAGTTGGTGGCCCTTCTTATTCAGCGACCTTAGGGAAGTCCTGCTACCCAGTGTCAAGATGGTGGACCCATTAGCTTCTGAAGAATGGGATCGGGAATGTGAGTTTAAGGCTTAAGGCTGGTGAATAGTAGTATATTTGCTACCACATTAAAGACAAGAGAAATAAAAATTGCAAGTGAATTCATTTTCACAACTGCGTGATAAAAGAAGACAATGATGATCAAGCCATTAATATTTTTTCTTGAAGAAGGTAAATTGCAATTTTAATTGATACAATTTTACTTATTCAGGCATTGAAAACCTTTGTCTTTTAGTCATTTCACATGATTTTCAAATAATTGTTTAAATATTATATAAGTAATATAAACAAGCAGTAATATGAAAAATTAAACTCAGTTCATGTAAAAGATTAAGAGGTTAGTAAGATTACTTAACTTTTGAAAGGTACTTTATTTCCATATCATATGAAACTTTAATTTACCTTGTACGATTAAAGATTTATCTTGAATAATTAATGATAATTCTTCCACAGTAGAAATAAAATGATTCCTGTTTATTTCTTAAATTAAACAAAATAAAAAACCTAAACAATGCAAAAAAAATCTTTTTTATGAAAGCTATTTTTATTAACCTAACAATTTAATACAAATGATTCGATATATTGTGTAACTATTCGTCCACAACATAATTCTTCAGTATCTTTATAGTAGAGTGGGAACGCCGTATCTTTGGGTTCCACATCCATGCAATCAACCAACCAAGAATCATAAATATCCAGGAAAAAAAAATTCTATAAAGTTCTAAAGGGAAAACTTGAATTTGCTGTGTGCCAAGTACTTTGTTGAATCCCCACAAATGAAGTGATGTGTAGGCATTGCATTAGGTATTATAAGCAATCTAGAGATGATTTAAAGTATGCAAGAGGATGTGCATAGGTTATATGCAAATATTTTATCATTTTATATAAGGGACTTGAGCATCTGTGGATTGTGGTATCCATAGCAGGGAGTCCTGGAACCAATACCTCACAGGTACTGAGGGTTGACTGTATTTTATTACAAGAATATACCATAATTAACATACTCGATCCCCTTTTGGGGCATTAGCTTTTTGTTTCTATCTATCTCTACTGCAAGCAATAGTGCAATCAACATACTTGTACATAAAATTTTTGAACTTGGCTGGGCTCAGTGGCTCAGCCTGTTATCCCAGTACTTTGGGAGGTTGAGGTAAGTGGATTGCCTGAGCCCACGGGTTTGAGACAAGCCTGGGAAATTTGGCGAGACCTCATCTCTACAATAAATTAAAAATTAGCCAGGTGTGGTAGTGCACACCTGTAGTTCTGGCTACTTGGAAGGCTGAGGCAAAAGGATTGCCCGAGCCTATCAAGTTAACACTGGGGTAGCTGTGAGTGTGCCACTGCACTCCAGCCTGGGCAATGGAGTGAGATTCCAACTTAAAAAAAAATTTTTTTTTAACTTTTGTTTCCTTAGGAGAAATTCCCACCCCTTTCAGAAGGTTTTGTTTTGCTTGTTTGTTTAATTACATATATATCCAGATTGCTTTCCAGCAGCATTGCAGCAACTCAGTGACTGCATGAGAGTGCTCACTTTCCCTCATGCAGGATGCAAACCCATGGCTGGTTTAAGCCTCCACTTAGAAGTGATTGGCTCTCTTTTCCCTTGGTTGTTTTTTGTCATTTGCCTCCTGTCCATCTCATACAATTTCCCATCTACTTCCTCAATTTTCCTCAGTTTTAGTCTCCTTCAGGTAGACTTTTGAGCTTATAAGTGATCTGCTCTTTTTTCCAAACTTACTTGCAAAACTACTAAATTGTCCAACAGCCAAGTTCCACAGTGCCCAAGGACAATGGTTTTAACGTGCTCAAAGAAGCATATGAGGCATAGCCTTTCAAATGGTATGAAGTATGACAAAAAACCAAATATGATACCAATATTAGGTAGTACTTTTGGGGCAGGTACTGACATCAGTCCTGAGTTAAGGACTTTGTAAAGTAGATCCAGTAATTTTCCTAAGATTATGGTGCAATGGGAGAGACAGAAATAAGATATTTTACTGACATGTGGCAAAGACATATAGAGCAGGGGCATCTACTGACAGAGGAGGAAGCCTTCCTAGAAGTGACATGTAAGTTGAAGCAGGAGAGACAGGACAGGTGAACAGGGCAATGTGATACCCTGGGGCCTTCAAGTGGAAGTTCAATCAGACAGAAACAGCATGGGAGGAAAGGGGGACAGAGTAGAGACTGGAGCACAATACAGAGGTCAAATCATGCAGACCCCTGAAAATCAGGTATAAGATCAGTCATCCTATGGGCAATGAGAATTCCTTGAGAAGTTTAGAGAGGAGACTGACCTCACCTGGTCTGCACTCCAGAAAGATTATTCTATCTGCACTGTTTAGGACAGAATCAAGGAGGACAGAATCAAGGAGGATAAAACCAGGGGCAGGGAGACTTCACAGGAAGACAAAGAAGTGGAGACATCTGAGAGACGTTAACAGAACTTGAGGACTAACTGGGGCTCTTCCTACCCTCATACACCTCTGGACGTCAATATTATTATGTCTAATCTAGAGATGAGGACACTGAGGCTCTGAGAAGTACCCAAGACCACATAGCCAGAGGCAGAACTCACGCCAAGTCCTGATATGCACCTTGCTAGTCTTGTCACAATCCCTGAGGACAAGGACACGTGACATTACTGACAGCTGGGCATGGCTCTACTTCAGTTCTCAGTTCTGTAGTCTGAACTCTTATCCTAGCACCTGTCTCATATAGGTGGGAAGCAGGAGGTACAGGCGGGTGACTAAGTGAGTACTACTATAAGCTCAAGTCCCGCACACAAGCAGATCAGTGATTCTAAGAGCCCCCACCATCAAAAGGTGGGTTCTCATGCATCAACACTAATCTGCTTCACCCAGCTGTCTCCTCCATTCACACAGGCAGATAACAGGCATCTCACATGTGGACACACAGGAAAGCAACTCCTGCCTTTTCGTCTCTAAATACGTTCCATCAGCAGTCATCCCATTCCAGTAAAACACAGCTTCATCTTTTAGTTCCTTAGGTAACTGATGATCTTAGACCCACACCCAGCTGTCCACAAACACTGCAGGTTCTACTCTCAAAATAGATCCAGGGTCCAGTCATTTCTCACCAGCTCCATTATGATGACCAGAGACACTCTTTTTTACTGAGGTGACTGCAGCATCCCCTTATCGATCTCCCCTCTTTAGCTCCACACAATAAACAGAGATCCTTCTGAAACTCAAGGTAGATCACTTAACTGACTCCACTACTCATAGCTCTCTGTTGGCTTCCCATCTCACTCAAATTAAAAGCCAAAGACTTCACAAAGGCCGGAGAGCCCCAGCATGCTCTGCTCCTCCCCACCCCCCCAGCCCATTTCACCCCACTCCTACTTACATCTCTCTCCTCCATACCTGCTCCACTCTGATGGCTTCTTTGCTATTCCTCAAAAATACATACTCCTGCCTCAGGATTTTACACTGCTGCTCCCTCTACTGCCCTACCCATGCCCCACTCCCAGCTACATGGGGTGGGGCTCCAGATCTCCACCCAAATGACACATTAGTCATTCAAGAGACCACCTGGGACCACCCTATTTAAAAGGCACTTGCCTCCAACCCCTTTCTTCATCATCCCGTTTAAATGCTCTCCTTGGTATATACCATCATTAACACGGTCTACTTGCTTGCTTGTTTTTGCCTGTCTTCCCTCACTAGAATATAAATTTCCCAAGGGGGAAGGAATTCATTCATTTGTCTATTCACATACCTGCAACACTAGAACATGTCCTGGCACACAGGAGGCACTTGGTAAATGTTTGCTGGGCAGATGAATGAACAAATGAAATGGTTAGCTCTAATTGCACACTGCGTTATACTGTTTCTAGTTGCTTCTCCCCAATAAGATTGCTCTCTCTCTGAAGAAAAACCATGTCCCTTAACTTCTCGTTCTTCAAGAGAACTTGCTAAGATACTAAACTGAGCAGTGCTCAGCATATAACTAATTCAGACTAAAGAAAATAATCCTCAATAAAACAAAACATCTGACATACAAATCTTACAGAAGTTGGATCTTAATTTGGGCACAGAGGGCATTTGTTTCCCATAGCTGCTGTAACAGATTACCACAATTAGATGTTTTAAAACAGTAGAAATCTATTATCTTAGAATTCTTAGGCTAGAAATCTGAAATCAGATTCATCTAGGTGTTGGCAGGACTGCACTTCCACCAAACATTGCAGGGGAGGATCTGCTCTTCGCCTCCTCCAGCCTTCTGGTGGCTGCCAGCGTTCCCTGGCCACATCACTCCAACTGCTGCCTCCATAGCGGTACCGCCTACTCATCTTCTGTGGTAGCATTTCCCTCTAGGTCTTCCTCATAAGGATACGTGGGGTTACATTTAGGGCCCACCCAGATAATACAGGATAATGCCCCCATCTCAAGATTCTTAATCACATACTCTGCTATATATTTACATATTATTGATGATATATATTTTCCAGAAACACATATTTTGCATATATTGTCATATAAAAAAAGTGTTGCAGGTCCCAAGAATCAGGGCCTGCTATCTTTGGGGCCATTATTCAGCGTACTAGAGAAAGAATGTCTGGTAGTCACCAGTGAACTTGTTACATGTCTTTATAGGCTAATTTTCCTTGTCTTTCACCATAGGAAAAGAAAATCATAACTTTAAAACAAAGTAAAAAGCTAGCGGGTCCATTTAAGGAATTTTAAAAATATCAACAATATAAGTTTATTGGATGAGTAACCACACCCATGAGGTAGGGAATCTGGGGAACCACTTTTTCTATCCTAGATTATTGGATACCATTTCCTTCCAATTACCCTAAGTCAAGTTGTGTTCACCCAACACATGAGAAAAGAGAACCTGAATTATATCAACATAAAGGCCAGAAGGACCTTATCACAAGTGTAACAATGCTTGTTTTGGTAATAACAATCACGGCATGAATAATTCTTATGCTTTCCCTTTCCAGAGAAAAATTTAAATAACCTTGTCTCTTTCTTGATTTTTCTAGAACTTTATGGTAGTATAGCAATGACAGCTAACATTTACTAAACAGTTACAATATGTCAGATTCTACACTAAATTCTTTATATGCAGCACCTCATTTTTTAAAAAAAATTATTTTTTATTTAGAGACAGGGTCTGTCACCCAGGCTGGAGTGTAGTGGCACAATCATAGCTTATTGTAACCTCAATCCTCTTGCTTCAGCCTCCTGAGTAACTAGAATTATAAGGCGTGTACTGCTATACCTGGCTAATTTTTTTTTTTTTTTTTTTAAGAGACAGGGTCTTGCTATGTTGCCCAAGTTGGGCTCAAACTCCTGGCCTCAAGCAATCCTCTCGCCTCAGCATCTTGAAGTGCTGAGATGACAGGTGTGAAGCACTGCATGGGCTCAACCTCATGTTTTTTACTCCCCAAAATGTATAATGTGAAAACACTTAGTAGTGTCATTTTGCAGATATTGGCATAAGGCTCAGAGGGAATCACAAAGGAAGGAAATGGAGAAGCTGGAACTGATCTCAGGTCTGTCTGACTCCAAATTGGAGATCTTCCATTAGACAATTACTGGGGTATTCTTATACCATTTTTGCCTGAGCTAATTTTTAGCTTATTTTGTTTAAGTTAAGCTACATGTTTTTTTAAAAGAACACAAACAACTCTTGGGTCTGAAGTATCTAATATAACAGAAGGACTAGTAGGCATGAAATAAATGTGAATGAGGTTTGGGTCCTCTTTTATAGAACAGCCAAATTCATTTACTCAGGCACCTAAGGGTCAGATATTTAAACGCCAGAAAATATTCCCAAATCTTATTACTGATAATAAGTCTTAGTCTCTACTCCATCAAATTATTACCAAGCAGCAGGATGATTGAGTTTTAACCTTGTCTCTCCACCACCAATAACTCTAATGAAGAAACAGGGCCAAAGCTAAGAGAAGTGGAAAGAATAATAAAGAGAAGAAAACCTGACTAACCAACAAAACTAACCACATGTTCCACAAATAGCTAAGGCTAGCTGGGTTGTAGGAAATTTAAAAAAGATCGAAAAAGGCATTACCACACTGAACATGAAAAAGTTCACAAGTTGTTTTGCATAACATAGAAAAAGAAATATAGCTTAAAATGTATGCACATGAAATAATTTGAGCACATGAAATAACTGATTAAATGGTAACTAAATTACAGTAATATTCAGGTGAAAATATTTGTGTCCTAGAAGACATTCAACAACTCATATTCCTGGCCAGCATGGTGGCTAATGCCTGTAGTAATCCCAGCACTTTGAAAGAGGCAGAGGCAAGCGGATTGCTTGAACCTAGGAGTTTGAGACCCGTCTGGGCAACACAGTGAAACCTCATCTCTTAAAACAAAAAACAAAAGAAAACAAGAAAACTCATATTCCTGTGGACCATTCTCAGTGGATCTATAATGACATGGACTTATTGTAAAGACAAGCAAAACCACCTTGACAGAAGTCCCCCAGCCAATAATCAGCGTCACATTGTCCTTCCAGCAGAGGCTACAGGGATACATATCTGGACGGAGACTTATATCATCCCGTGGCACATTGGTGATTCTTTGCTTTGAGATGATGTCAAAAATCTTCACACCCTGGAAAATAAAATTGCAGTAAGCATCCTCTACTTCAGAGAAGGAAATTAAAGGGAAATTTATTAACAGCCCCTGTTACATACCACTGATAACCAGTACTGAGAAATATTGACAGTGTTTACTGAGCACGGCTAGAAGCCAAGCAAAGGAAAAGCTTCTGCTTCCCACAAACCCTGTGAGAACCAAAACCACAAGAAAACCTCCACTTTTCTTTCTGGACATAAGAGATTTTATTAGTAGATAGCAGTGGTGACTCAAATCCAACTCAAATATAAAATACACAGATATCAACAACTGCATTTCCAAAATGACAGACAAGTAACATTTCTAATTGTATTGTTCCAACACAAAAATGAGGTTTGTTTTTTTTAGAAAGGCTTTGAATCTGAGAGACCAACTATATAAGGAAAACTACACCTGACACTTTAAAGTTCTCAAAAGGAAACATCAAGCAAGCAACTACCTGAAAATGAACCAGAAGACTACAGGTTTATTTACTTTTACTGTGACCCGGGAAGAGTAAGAAAAGTCCAGAATACCAAGGCATATTCTGGGGAGATTTCTACCATTTAAAGCTGAATAGAAACTGATTTACTAAATTATACCTTGAAATTCCAAAAAATATGCTAGATGTCAAAAAGACCCTTTAAACACTTTCCGCTAGCCCCAATTCACAATGAGTGAACTTTAAGGGCACACTGAAAATTATGAACCACTTTCTTAAAGGCAGGCCTGCATTTCTGCCTGTGATTGATTATACTGGGAGTAAAAGAGAAATCAGCAGTATTCTGCACTTGTTTCATATCAACTGTTACTTGTCCTTGGCCAACAGGCAAATGGTATTTTCAAGACCACATTCCCAATGCAGCCTTCAATTATTAAGATGACTTTTCACTTTCTTGGCTACTCTCCATGCCTCAGGTTTCTTACTCTAAAATAGAGTCCAGGATATGTTGGGAATTACTATATTATGGAAGCCAAAGCAATCTAGTTTCTTTAACCTTCCAGGTATGATACTAACAATCGGGCCACTCTTCTGCCACCGAACAAGCATTAGGAAGACGGAGATGTGCTTTTACCATATTATTGGCCCAAGCGATCAGATGGCCTCTCCACTTCACACTCCTTATGTTCCCTTCCCCTTCATGCAGAACAGAAGACTTCCATCTGTTCATCCAAGACCGTTCAAACAGCAACAACTGGGGATAAATAACATAGACAAAGATTTTAGAAAATGAGATGCATATATTAGATTCCTTACTATTTTTGTCTAACCATGTGACCAAGTAACAAACAAGTTATTCTCAACATTTTTAATGTAGATTTATAGTAGTATATGATTTGCATTTTAGAAAGAATTCCCAGCACATCTCATCCTGCCCAGGACATTAAAGTGTATTTGAGTGTCAAGGTTATTATACAGCTAAGCCACAAGATGGCACCAAAACACCAAGAGTCATAGAAAATAATGTACATAAGTTAATCACAAGATTTGTGGCATGGAAAGTTCTTCAAATGACTGTCCAGGAACTAATTCATTTTGTAAATTGGGAAATCAAAACCTCTTAAATTCTTCCCTGAAAATAAGATATCAGTCACAGATTAAACTGAAATAGAAGCAGTCTGTGTTTTCATTTAACCCAAGATAAATAATTTTAAAAATGACTTTTGAACAGTAATTCATGTCATAGAATAAGGAAATTTTCTATAGGATTAAGCTTCTTTAATCAGAGAGGGTTTTTATTTTAAAGGAGAGAATCTATAATTTTTATTAAAAATGTTGGATAAATTTTAATACAAAATTTAACAAGTCAAAATCCTCTACGACTTATGAAGATGTAATGCTAGGAAGTAATGCATTATTAAGAACACAATAAATATTTTTCTTGATATATTCAATTTAAATACTTTAAGGCATTTACACATTATACAACTTACAGGATTTAATCCTGAAATATGTTTACTCTATAAAAGCAAAAGATGATAACAGACTCCATAACAGAATTAAAATTCCTATCATTCGAGACAGTTTCAGTTCACCTTAGTATATTCTATTTCCCAACCAACCCCCAAAGAGAGGAGTAAAACAGATAATGGGAAAAAGACAGTAAATTCACATTTCATTTGTATTTCCTAGATATTTTTCTCAATAGTTAGACTACTATAGACAGGAGTACAAAAAAAGCCCTAAAATTAAATATGATATCTATTTTCACAAGTAAGCCAAGTATAGTCACTTTAAGATGCTACAAATGTTTAGAGTTTTCTATTATCCGTGCAAAAGCAAGGTGGCCTCACAACTTCCATGCTGGAGACTGGAGACAGGAATTTTACTGACAATATTTAGCTCTGTCTTCCCATTAGATATATCTTATACACCTCAAAGACCTTCTAACCCACCTCACCTCCTTACATCCCAGGTTCAATTAGAAATCACTACCACTATGCCTTCCTGCCCCCAAGTTAGAGACCCTTAGGAGTGTCCCCCGACTGTGATTCAGCCTCTTGCAGAGAACAGAGCAAGGGAGGCCAATGTGTCAGGCCAAATGCAGAGGATGGATGATTGTGTTCAGTACTTTGAAATTTGGGAAAAGAAAAGAAAGCCAGGGCACAGAGTTCCTACCTCAGAGAAGATCACAATCCACTAGAGATACGCAGCCAACAACAATTATTTTTAAAATGAGGAATCGGTAAGATTGAAATGTGTATCTTCATCTATGGCCTGGATCTGGAGGAGGTGATTATAAAGAATGGGTGAGGCACAGTGAGCACTCAGTAACCACCTGCTGGAAAGAGGCTGGCTGGATGGCCAGAACAGCATGGTGAACGGCATCAAATTCCTCTCACATACCAATTCCCACCTATCTAAAAATGACCAACGCAGTATTAAGGGGAGGAACAGTCTACACTTATGTTGGAAAAATTAAATACATCCCAAATTCTAAATGAAAAATTCTGTAAAATATGCCAAAAATAAGAGCCCGGTAAAGGTCATGATTTAAATCATTCCCAGAAAAAGACTGCCTGGTAAGTAGTTGGTCAGGTAGGTACCAGAAAGCCCAAAACACCTCCTATACTCAGTGTACAGGGGGCTGAAGTTAAGAGAAGTCACAAATCTCACCCTGAAACACAAAGGCCTGGGTAGGCCAGTACCGCCAGCACTCCAGCTGTCCTGGGAGAGCACAGCTGGGAAGGAATGCTGGTAACAGGAAGGAACCAATGGGCAGATTCAGTATTGGAAAGAATTATTCAGGGAATAACGTCTCATTCCTGACTTCAAATAAATAAGGCATTCCAAAAACCAGAAAAGAATTTTAAAAGATCTAATTCTTCTTATCATCATTCTTAGGTAACAAAAAATTAAGCAAGAAATCAGTAACAAAGGACAAACACACACACACACACACACACACACACACACACACACAAAAGGTAAAAAATACTCTTACTGCTTGGGTAAAAGACAAAATCATACTTCAATCAGAGTACTCTAAAATGAGAACACACACACCAAATAAAATAAAATGAGAACAGAAATACTACAGACTAAATTTTAGGGAATGCAATCAAAGTTGTAAACAAGAGATAAGCTATAGATCTAAAAGTTAATAATAAACAAAAACAGATGTGCATGTACTAGTTACATCATGACAAAAACAAAAACATTTCACTGAAGGATATAAAAGGAAAAGTAAATGAATTGAAAGATACATTATGTTCATGTATAATAACACTCAAAATCTCACGGATGAGCTTAAGTCTCACTATATTAACCTACAATCCTAAGTCCAAAAAAAATTGTAATGAGATTATTTCTAAAAATTCCAAAAATGCCAAAAATTCATTTTTTAAAATGTGAGGATAACAGAAAAAATATTTAAATTAAGCAATTTGGGGGGAAGTGCGGATCTGCCCAGCTAGAAAGTAATACATTTTATAAAAGTGACACTCAAGATAGTAGGAAGCAATGGTCCTAGAATTAACAGATGAAAAAATAAGAAAAGAAAGAACTGACAAAGATGAATCAAAATGGTCGCGCACTGGGGGTGGGGAGTGGGAAGGTATGAACAGAGAGAGACCACTACTGAGCTGTGGTCTAAGGCACCATCTTTCCTGAGGAGCCTCTCACATTATGGACTCAAAGTTTTACAATGACTCCAGGAAGTCCACACCTACAAATTTGTGCTAAAAAATGATTAGACAATTGAAGAAAGATGTTTACAACAGTCAGAAATGGACTAACAACTGTGGAATAATTGAATGCAATGTGGTACAGCACAACTGAAGAGTATGTATCCATTTTAAATGATTTTATGTAAGTACATTCATTAACATAAAAAGACATTCAGGGCCTATTAAACTTTTAAAAATCAGTTTACAAACAGTATTAAGTATAGATGCATATTCATATAGAAATACATACTATGATAAAAATTTGAAAGATACATGACCAAAAGTAATCATAATTCTAGAAATGGGTGAAAGACTTTATACTGATCATTTGCTTTATAATTATTCTGCACTGAATATGTGAGTATTTTTATAATGTTAATACATGACTAGGAATGAAAATCTATTTTCTTAATTTTACAATCAGGATAAAATTAGGGAAATAGTTGAAACAATAAAATAATATCAAAAATTCTTTGGAATTTAAGCAAAGAAGGAATATTTGAGGCATGTTGAACACGTATTAGAACTAGTTTATATACACTGTATCTGCTTTTACAATAAAATATTAACTTCTTTTGCTGCAATTTCTACCAAAATGCAAGCTCACGCCAATGGACCCTTTCTGTTGCAATTGGTATGCTCCCAGACACAGGAGGAAGCTGAGGCTGCTAGACCCTCCCTTTGTCTCTTGCTCTAGCTCAAAAAAACTTCCAGCAGAGGGCAGAAGAAAAAGGAAGCATTCAGGCCATCTCAGGGTTGATTCCACTAAACCTTGTGGACCCTGCTGACATGGACCAAAAGAGGAAAGCAGCTTTCCCCTCAATGGTATGTTTATAGTGCAGACAGGCTCATGCCATTCTAAGTAACTGATGTATGTTGGGAAAAAAAAAGCTATACTACAGTAAATGAAACACATTTCAACTTCTGATGGAATTACGTTCTTTTCTGATGTTTTAGGGGAATTATTTTGTAAGTCAAATAATTTCTCCCAAATTTCTTGGTTCTGTATATGTTTTATGGTCACACTGGTTTTATTATAGCTTGCTCACTGAAATTCATGTTTATCCTGCATCTCCCCAACAGACTGTAAATGCACTGGAAAAAGAACCATATCTTATATTTTGCTAGACACATAAGGAATATCAGATATTAAGAAGGCTTTCCTAGGATACCAGTGTCAATTCTTTCCTTCTCGGTCAATACACACAATGTGTTTGCTACAGGAGGAGCTATGTAATTCCCCAAAACCCTTCAGTTACTCAGCCCATCTTTAGTGAGTACGATAATATTCCTAGGTTATTTTGAACACATTAGCATCTGTCTCAATGTAAAAATTTTAACAGGAAGATCCCAGTGACTACTTCATACAAGTATCACATCCTTGCTTTTGGAAAGGGCTCATTTGTACTGATCCCATGTCCAGTCTTGCAATGTTCGTCTACTTCCCTTTACTCAAGACCAGAGGATAGAACTTGTCCACAGCTTGCCAAAATTTTGAAAACTAGTTTTAGATTAGTTTTCATTTGTTAGATTAAAGTAATTGCAGTTTCTTTATTTCTGGGACACGACGTGACTATGCATTTGGCCTGAATGGGGGTGATCGACATGGATCTGCATGCTTGCAGAAGGCTTCTTCCAGCTCTCCCACCTGGCCTGCTTATCTGCTCTCCATCACCTTCCTTGCCCCTTGCAGCATTTATTTCTGCCTTTCCTCTGCACCCCACTTTGTCTTTTACTCATGAGTCCAATCTTCCTGTTCCTACAAAGGATAAAACCTTAAATGTCTGCTAGTAATTGTGGAGTCATTCCCATTACCGTCCTCGGCAACACTTGTGCAGGATTTGAATTACTGTATTTACTCCATAGGACATAAGAGTTTTATACAAAAGGAAGAAGGACTAAATGATCCACCTTTCATTTGCTTTTTTATCCTAATCTATGGGAATTTCAAGCAGAAACACATTTTCTGGTAGGAATACCAAGGAAAGTTCTGCTTTGGTGATTTAAGAAAAGATGAACTACTTTTCTTACAAACATTCTATATTAATTTAACTACCACAAAACTATCTGCCTATATTTCACTGACATTTTCCAGTATACATTTTTTTCTTCTAGTCATAAAACTGCCCAGAGACCTACTGAGCATGAATGGTCTACAAAGCATGTTAGAACAAACCACCTTAAAAGCAGCTGGTTAATTTATATGGTTCATCTTCTATATCTTGTAATATTGAATTGTCATTATCACAATACTGAGAGCAATTTAAGCCCAATGGAAGCCAAATATATAGAAAGGAAAAGCTGTTTCTAAGAAGTCTATTTTTTGTTGGAGAAGGTATTTTAGGGCTTCATTTCCCATAAATCCAGATTCTGGCAGTCAGCACTCTCAGTACTTATATTTCAATAGGAGCCCTCACATCCTCAGCAATATACTTTATTCTCCTATGCTTTGTGCTGATAAATCTATCTAGTGCTTTCCTACACTACAGAGTGGTATAAGGATGCACAGTCCAGAATCTCCCACATATGTGGCAAGATTCTTATCAGGCTGTCTTAAAGTCACCAATTCTGGTGGCCTAATGCTGGTCATTACCTATCACCCACTCTTCCCTGGTGAAAGAAAGGAGTATGTTTGGCCCCGTTTTAATCAGCTTTTGATCGTTCAGTTTATATAGCACTTGGCTCCTTCAGGCTCCCCAAATAGCGGCCACACTGTTAGCTTTGAGGCAGACAAGAAAGCAGGAAAGACCGATTAGGGGTTTTCAGCCTGTGGTCAAGCCTTGGACATCAGGTCTGTTCCTACAGGAAGAACCAGGGTCTTGAAGGTAACAGAGCCCACAAAAGATAACCTGTGCTAAGTCTGAGAAGGTACTGGAGTTCAAGATAATACTCTAGAGAAATGAAGAAAATTAGAACATGCCAAATAATAGTATCTCAGCAAAAAACAAAACAAACAAACAACAACAAAAAGGGCATAATGTTGGGAAAGACTTGTTACAAAAGGATTTCAATATCCCAGATTAAAAGAAAAGCATCATGAGCAAAATTTTAAAGCCAAGGAGATAAGTGAGAAAAACAGAAATGAGTGTGGAGAAGACGTGACACAGTGGTTAGCTGTGGACAGCAGACGGGATTCTTGAATCCTGACAGAGGCAAGAGGGACCAAGAACCCAACAGAGCAGGTGAGTGCCCTTGCCTTGCTTCTTGCTTTGGCTCCCCACCAAAGTTTAAAGCACACAGCTTTTCTAACCGCCACCAACACTTTCACTATCCCTATCAAGGAAGAAAATAAAACATGTAGGAAGAAAGAGGAAATTTCCCAAGTATACTATTGCCTTAAATTCAGTGATTATTTTCTGAATAAGTTATAATCCTTCAGTCTCATCACTTGAAGGTAATTTAACATGTTTAAAAGAAGATAAATACTGACCAACATTCTACTACTATAGAAAACCTCTGTGCACAGGATTCCTACAGGCTACTCAATCAGCCAGTTGCTTCTAAGTCATAGTTTAGTAAACACAATTCCAATAAAACACAGACTTGGGACAAGCCCTCAAAGTTAACTAATTCTGTGAAAACTATGTAGACAAACCAATGTTTTTAAATTGAAAGATCACTGTATTAACATGAGGTAAAAGTTAGTTTAACAGCCAAGTAATCCAAGTTACTGGGCATTCCAAGAGAACAGAAGTTAAACACTAGAGGTGCCACTGAGAAGCAGCTTCCCTTATATTAAAAAACCAGAGAAGACAGATATAAATCTATGTACCTACCTACCCACCTGTGTGGATTCAGCAGTCGAGCCAGCACATGAGAAAGGCTTTTATTTAAATTAGCAATCTGAAATTTCTGCATATGCAAACATCCAATTGTGGATGCAATTTTAGAATACACTGGGACACTTACTAAGTAATATTACCACTTAAAAAAAATCTTCCATACGGATCCCACAGATTTAATAGAGCTGATTGTTACCACCAAATACCTTGAGTCTCTTTTTCAGTTTGCAACTGTCCGAGGGTTCATTTCCTGGGGCTCGGCTAAGGTCAAACCCCCTTACCAGCAGAGAAGAAAAAACACAAAAGTCATCCACTGAGAGAATACACTTGAATGAATGTTCTTTATAAACAAATATCTCTAACTACAGCTAAACTTAATCTCACTCATAGATGACTGGTGAGAGTTCCTTGTACAGTGAATATATAACAAGAAATACAAAACTGCTAAGTCTTGAATAACATAAGAAGTTACCTGAGCACACAGGTTTATGTATTTGAACAAGTCCTTCACTCAATTCAAAGTCAAGCAAAAGAAAAAAAAAGAAGATCAAGACACTATCTGCAGAAGAAACCAAGTCAAATGACCCCAACTTCAAGCATCCTAATCCATTCTCTTTTTCAGTTTATGAAAAACTTCAAGCATCATAATCCATTCTTTTTCAGTTTATGAAAAACTGGCATTAACTAGACACATTGCTCAGTCACTGATAGCTTCCATGGAAGTGGCAGAATTGATGGTTTTGGGGCAGACACATCCACGTGGTAACAGATATTCATCCTCTCTACATACTTCAGTGTCCACTCTAAAGTCTCATTTGGACTCCTGTATAATGCCCTCCTGGGAACAAGAATAATTATTCCAGATTTAGCCAAAATTGGAGAAAAGGCTGCAGGCTATTCAGTAAGCAGCACTAATTTGTGCTCAAACTGACAATAAATATCAAGTGGACAGCCTTCATTGTCCTGGCTTCTGTGGTAATATTAAAAGCTGCCTTGAGCAAAGAATACAATCAGACAGATCACAAAGGAAGATATAGAAATGGCTAACAAATAAAAATGTTCAAACTTACTAATAATTCAAAATGTTACAAAATAGAAAAATTAATTTTTTAATATATCAGATTCACAATGAGGATGTGCTAAAATAGGCACTCACACAGCTAAAGTTGGCGTGTTTTCTAGAATGCAATTTTGCTTGGCAGTACATACAGTATATCAAATGCCTAAAATATAGTCCTAACCTTTGACTCAGTAATTCCAATCTTAGGAATCAATGGGAGAAACATATTCAGAGGAGTAGATATAAGTTCATGCCCAAAGATTTCAAGCTTTACTGAAGTATGATTTATGACAGCCAAACAGTGGATACAGCATAAAGGCTCAATAATAGGAGAATGGTTACCTATCACCCACTATTTAAGAAAATTAAATTGATCCATAGGATGGAATATTAAGCAATTATTAACACTGAACTAAGAATAGACTTCAATAATGTAGAGTTTCATATGATGCACAATGTTAAGATAAAACAAGATCTAAAATAGTTGAGATCACTTTGTGTTCTTTTGCTACTTTTCATTATAAAATAATGCATGCTTACTGCAAAAGAAGCAAAAATTGAAAAGCTATACCCCAAATTATTACCAATATTTAATAATACTGTTAATAATACTGGACAGAATTATGAGAATACTGGACAGAATTATTTTGGCCTTCACTGAATATAGGTGCATATACAATTATATTTCCATAAAAAAAGCAATCAGACCATACATACATTCTGGTAAAATACCTCAACAGAAGCTATATATCAAATGTTGGGCATTTTATTTGTTCCAACTAAGAAAGTGAAAAGTTGACTTCTGGAAAGAGGCCTAGCACTCACAGTTAGGCCTATTCTCCTGGTGAATACAAACAACTTCACAGAACACCAACATCAGACTGAGGCCACTCCAAAGCCATGATGGATAAGGACAAAAACAAGACCACTCCAAGATCATGTCTGAATGCAGACAAGACATGAACAATTTTCAAGTTGTAGAAATAGTCAAACACCCCCCACCCTGTCTAAAATGGGAAACTTTTGCTTCTTTACCAATTATGACTTTAACCTTGACTTAGTCTTTCCTCTTTCCAAATAAGATTTATTAAAACACTCAGTTGTAGAATTACTTTTGCCTACTGACAGTATCCAATCTAGAGCAAAGATTGCTGCTTCAAACCTCCCCCAAATCACCTCATATAAGTCAAAATCCTACAAATAGCTTCCTTCTAGCATTTTCTTCCTAATAGCCAATAGAAGTGCTCTGGGTGATCTTTGGGTGCAGGGCACTGATCCAGCTAATTCACTATTATTAAACATTTAGCTTGTTGTCATTTTTAGTTTAACAACCATCAAAAAGGAATATCTGCCAAAATATAATTAGAAAATTAAAAGAAAAAACAAATAAAGGGAGGGGGCCCAAAATGCTTAAAGACAAAGAAAGAACTGGAAAATTATCCCATGGTATACACACACACATACAAACACATACTTTTCCCTCTTTAAAGACCTGGAACACTCATTTTCCTATCAATGGTCTTATTAACTACATTCCACTAATATCATCCCACCTACATGCTTTTGTAAACCTAATACCATTTCTGAAATCATGATACTGTCAACCACAGCCACTAAGGTGGACCCTGACACAAAAATTGTGTTTAAGAAGCAGATTCAAGCTAAAACACTGCTGTGAAATGACAGAGATTAGTTTGTACTAGTAACATGGACCAACAATGGCTACAACGGTAAGCCCTTGCTTTATACAACCTTATCTTAAGAAAAAGAGCAATAGAGAGAAGAGGAGAACCTCCTAGTGTTATTGGCAGTCAGCCGGGGTTAAATCCCATAAGAAATGTGATAAGCATCTCTGAACCAGGTTAATGCTTGCATAGTCATTAAGTACCCCAAATACTTAATAACTAGCATAGAGCTTTCAATATGGAAATGACAATATTATCGACAAGGAGCAAAGGATAGTTTGATTACTCCAGGAAGAGAAACGGTAGAGTTCACAGAAAAGTTGTAGTAAGTATGAAGCACTACACATGGAAGTTAGCTGAGTTCATTTTTTAAAAAGTTTTAATAGGCATCTGATGGATATGAAACAAGGGGAATCACAGAAGAAAATGTAGTTGTTATGGACCCATCTCTCCCACCCATTATAGATACCATTCAAAGACTCTGGGAGTCCTATACATATTAACAACAAAAAGGCAACTGGTATTTCAGACAAATAAAAAATTGCGAAAGCAATGAAAAATGCCTAATTCTTAAATTTAAATGATTTCTATTTTAAGCACTAGATTTCTATTTTTTGCCTCAACCAGCCTAGCCTAAACAGAAAAACTGGCCAAATATACTTTAACAACAGAGCTACATTGTAGCTTGGTTTTTCACACCCAAAAATATGCTTGTGAAGTTTACATTTGTGTTTTACTTCTTGTTAATTGATGATTTTTAATCAGCACACTGACAGCATAAAATGATTTTCTAGGAATGAAACCACAACTTATAACACAGTACTTAGAAGAAATAAAATTATTCATTTACAATAGCTGAACATACAACCACTTTTGACATAAATCTGGTGGTTGCCTGTAGTTTAATTTTTTAATTGACTAGGAAGCCTTAGTGCACATTTTTTAATTATTAAAAACACTCATATGATTCACTTGAAAACTGCAATGTTAAATACATAATGTGTGAAAAAAGTTTGCATGTCGAAGCTGCCTACAATCAAGCATCTGACAACTTGGAGAAATATTATCCTAGAGATCCAAACATTGAACGGGAGACAAAGAATAAATAATGTAAAAAATCCTTCTAAACCCCAAAACCCCAGCTCCAATCTGACCAGAAGATAAGTAAACACATACGAAAGCATGCTTAGCAATGGCAGTGGCAAGAGAAGGCTCACTGGATTATCTAGATTTTAAAAAGATTTGCAGCTGGGAGTTGAGAGATATGGAGAGATGTCAGCTAAAAACTTTAAGTTTTAAGATGAATATACTCTGGAGATCTAATGTATATAGTGTGGTGAGTACAGTTAATAATACTATATTAAAAACTTGAAATTTGCTAACAGAATAAATTTACAGTGTTACGATCACAAAAGGATAATTATGTGAGGCAATGAATGTGTTAATTAGCTTGTGACAATCATTTCACAATGTGTATGTGTGTGTGTGTGTATACACATATATATATAAAATCATCACATTGTATACCTTAAACGTATACAATTATACTTCAAAGAAGCTGGAAAAAATAAAAATAATTTTGATAATAATATATGTTTAAGACTTGCATTTTAATAAAAAGTTGCTATAATTGAATTTTCTTTCAAAACTGATTCAAAATACAATCTGTTTTTTGCAGATCACTGCTGAAAGCTTACAGAAGCTAGTTGATGGTACCATCTCTGTCCTTCAGGTAAAATTTGCCATTTCAAATTTTCCTCATTTCATTCACGCAGGTCCTTTCCTCATTTGCTGACTGACATTTTCCAGCTTACAAAGCAACTTGTCCCTGCGGCCAGGTCCCCTCATTCTATCCCACCACAACACCAAACAGCTGACTACCTCATTTCTAAAAATGAACTCCACTGCAAACAGCATCGCGACAATTTAATGATTTGTCAAAGCAGTAGAACCAATTATTATTTCAGAGTTCAAAGGTAAAGGTCCTATGAAGCTAAAGTTTATCTGCTGAGAGAAAAAGTTGGACAATTAAAACAAAATCCAGACAAGATCCACTTGGCAGATTTACTTCTAAAATAGAAACCTCATTTGCTATGCTCATGTATTAGAATTCTTGCTACACAAGGTAAGACTTAAAAAAAAAAAATCCATTGGTTCATGTGTTTGAAAGTTCTCTCCAATGGCACTTTTAAGAGCTGTGCTTTTTCTTTTTTTCAACAAGGAAACAAAACAGAATTTAGAATAAGCTTTTTATGCTCATGTGTCAAGCAGTGAAGTCCATAAATCCAGCTATGGCATTCAACTACTAAGAAGTTACCTTGAAAACCTAAAATAAAAGTTTATGCCAGACAGAACTATAGCTCCTATTCCTAGTCCCTAGTGGATAAGGAGCTATCTCTAAAGACCTAAGAAGCCAGAAATATCAACAAATATGTCAAACTACAATTTCAGAGTTTTTTCTGCTACACTGCTGTTTTGCAGCACTATTTTGAAATCTATGCTCTAATTACTCAAAAATTTTTTAAAGGAGCCAAAAATTTTAGTAACATTAAACAGCTATAAAATATTCAATTAGATATCTCTCTCAAATATTCTATGACATCATGAAATTGTGGGACCTTCATTTTCCTATTTGGCTCCTCTAAGTTTCTTGTGTCACTGTAACCCATTGCTTACAGAAGTTGAAATACAATTACAAGGATTTATTGAGCAGTCAGTGTTCTTAAGAATTAAGAATGTCTTTGTTCCACATTACACCTTCATCTGGCTATCTCTGCTCTAACATTTTTGGAAGATTCAATTATTTCTTAAAAACAGAAGGTCATATCTCTCAGTTATCTAATATGCCTTTATTCTCTTTTCCTGTTATATCATCTGCCATCTACTCTAAACAGAGGGTTCTTGACATCTACAACATGTGATTATTACAAGGTTATCAACATTTGCTAAATGTTGGGCTCTTCAAATTTGTTCTGCTTAGTTTATTGTATGAGTTTAAAATTACTGTTGAAATGATTAGATGTGCTATTGGGCCAACGTAGTCTTTGTTTTTCCTTATTTTTCAAAGATATAAACTTCCATAACTCAGTTATAAAAAGAGTAACTCCTCCTAAAAAATTTGCTAGCACTTTCAAAATGAATCATTTTGCATTAGTAGTCCCCCTTTCTTAATATCACCTTCTAAAAGCTTGTTTCTTAGCGTTTAACATCAAAGATATCTTTCTTAATGAAACTAGAAAAACAGTTCTTGAAGTATCTTGAACTAAATAAATCTATTTCAAAACAAAACACACTGATGTCAAAGTGATATCTGCATTCATAAGTGGTCTTGAAAAGTCCACACCAAACACACACAGAAAAAAGAAATTCTCTGGAGATTTTTGCAAACCACACCAAGTTGGTACACATTTTGAAAATCTCTATTTAATCGTATATAAATAAGTCATTATAGTTTATCAAATAAATACTACTTTTCACTATTTGCTAAATATATATTTATATAATAAATTTTAATGGATTCAAAGAAATCTGTCAACAGTTTGTATGCTACAAGTCCATAAATAGAGGACTCATTTACATGTTTTAAAGACTCTAGCATAAGTAGAAGAAATTATAACAGTTTTTTAAAGGGAAAGAATTCCAAATCAAAATATATTAAGAGTACAAACTGTCTACAATACACAGTGATTTGACTTACAATTTTTCAACTTCACAACAGCATCCATACAACTATTCCATTTTTCATGTTCATTATAGACTTCAATAAATTACATTAGATAATCAAAATTAAGATGGGCTTTGTGTTAGATGATTTTGCCCAACTGTAGACTAATGTAACAACCATGTTTAAGGTGGGGTAGGCAAGGCCATGATGTTTTGTAGGTTAGGTATATTGAATGCATTTTTAATTTAATAGTACTTTCAACTTACGTTGGGTTTATTGGGACATAACCCCATTATAGGTTGAGGTACATCTGTAGTTCATCTGTTTGTCATAAGTAATTGCAGAAAAATTAGTGGTGTTGAAGCCTATTTAGGATACTGGCATAAGGATAGCAATACAGATCAATAAAATTGAGAGTCCAGAAATAAACCCTAACATTTATGGTTTACTGATTTTTGGCAGAAGAGTCAAGACAATGGGCAAAGAATAGTCTTTGAAACACATGGTGCTGATTCAACGGAATATACACATGCAAAGGAATAAATTAGGACTTCTACCTTATACCATATACAAAAATGAACTAAAAGTGTATTCTAGATCTAATTTAAGAGTAAAAACTATAAAACTCTACTTTTAATATCAGCTTATTTATTTTTATTTTTTGTGCACTTTCCTTTTTTTTAAATTTTATTTTATACTTGAGGGACACATGTGAGGATTTACCACATGAGTAAATTGTGTGCAGGTAAGGTCTGGGCTTCTAGAGGGCCCTTTCTCCCCGATAGTGAACCTGGTACCCAGTGTGGTGCTGTGTACCTCTTATCCCTCCTCCCTCCTTTACCAGTGTCCAGCATCTATTGTTCCCACCTTTGTGCTCAAGTGACCAGAGATCAGGGCCTGCTTATAAGTGAGTATATGAAGGTATTCAGTTTTTTGTTTCTGTGACAGTTCATTTAGTATGACAGTCTCCAGCTGCCTTCATGTTGCTGCAAAGGACATAATTTTGTTCTTCAAGGCTGCATAATATTTCATCATGTATATGTACCACATTTTCTTTATCCTGTCCACTTTTGAGGGGCATTTGGTTTGGCTTCATATTTTTGTTATTGTGAATACTGCTGTAATAAACATATGTGTGCAGGTGTCTTTTTTTGTAGAGCGATTTATGTTCCTCTGAGTATATTCCCAGAAGTGGGATTGCTGAATTGTATGGAAGCTCAGTTTTTATTTCTTTGAGAAAACAGCACACTGCTTTCCACAAAGTCTGAGCTAGCTTACATTCCCACTAACAGTGCAGAAGTGTTTCCTTTTCTCCACAGTCATGCCAACACCTGTTTTTTTTTTTTTTACTTTTTAATGATAGCCATCCTTACCAGCGGTAAGTGGTATCTCATTGTAGTTTTGATTGCATTTCTCTAATGATTAGTGAGGCCAAACATTTTTTCCTACGTTTGTTGGCTGTTCAGAGGCCTCCCATCAATTCATTTGAATTCCTCATGGATCCTGGATGTTGGCCTTTGTCGAATGCATAGCTTGCAAGTATTTTTTCCCAATCTGTGGGTTGTCACTTTACTTTCTTGATGATGTCTTTTTGCTGTGCAAAAACTTTTTAGTTTGATAAAGTCCCACATGTCAATCTTAATTTTGCTACATTTCATTTTGAGGACTTGGCCGTGAATTCATTGCCTACTCCGATGTCCAGGCCCTAAGTTTTCTACTAAGATTCTTATAGTTGGAGGTTTCACATTTAAGTCCTTGATTCATTTTGAGTTTTTTTAATATGGTAATAGGTAGCGGTCCAGTTTCATTCTTCTTCATGTGGTTAGCCACTTTTCCCAGCACCATTTGCTAAATATGGTTTCCTTACCTCAATGTTTGTTTTTGTTGACTTTGTTGAAGATGAGTTGGTTGAAGATCTGTGGTTTTTATCTCTGTCCTGTTCCACTGATCTGTGTGCCTATTCCTGTACCAGTACCATGGTGTCTCAGTTACTGCAGCCTTGTAGTAAAGTTTAAAGTCTGCAAAGTTTAAAGCCTCCAGCTTTGTTCCTTTTGTTGAGAATTGCTATAGCTACTTGGGCTCGTATTTGCTTCTATATGAATTTCTGTATTGTTTATTCCAGGTCTGTGAAAAATGATGCTGGTAATCTGATAGAAATTGTGTTGAATCTGTAGACTGCCTTGGGTAGAAAAGACATCTTGATGATATTGATTCTTTCAATCCATGAGCATGGGATATTTTTCCATGTTTGTGTCACCCTTGATTTCTTTGAGACTGTTTCGTAGTTCTCATTGTAAAGGTCTTTCACCTCTTTGTTTAGGAGACTGTCAAGGTATTTTAATTTATTTGTGGCTATTGTGAATGGGATTGTGTTTTTTTATTTGTTTGTCAGCCTGTTTGTTGTTTGTGTATAGAAATGCAACTTTTCGCACATTGACTTTGTATTCCGAGACTTTATCAAAGTAATTTATTAGTGAGAGGAGGTTTTTGATAGACTCTCTAGGGTTTTCTAGGTATAGCATTGTATAATATACAAACAGGGATAACTTACTTTTCCTGTTTGGATACCCCTGATTTCTTTCTCCTGTCTGATTTCTCTGGCTAGGACTTCCAGTACTAGGATGAATAGGGTGGGTGAGAATGGGCATCCTTGTCTTGTTCCAGTTGTTAGGGAGAATGGTTCCAGCTTCTGCCCATTAAGTGTGATGTTGGCTGCAGGTCTGTCATGGATGGCTCATTAGAGAAATATTCATTCATATTTTGAGAAATATTCATTTGATGCCTAGGTGTTTGAGGACATTTAATCAAGAAGGGATGTGGATTTTATTTAATGCTTTTTCTGTATCTAATGAGATAATTATGTGGTTCTTGGTTTTATACTTGTTTATGTGATGGATTATGTTTATTGATTTATGTATGTTGAACCAGCCTTGCATCCTGGGAATGAAGCCCACATACTTGTGATGGATGATCCTTGAAATGCACTGTTGAATGTGATTTGCTAGAATCCAGTTGAGAAATTTTGCATCTATTACAAATTTTTTTTTTCTTTTGAGTCAGAATTTCATTCTGTTGCCCAGGCTGGAGTGCAGTGGTGCAATCACAGCCACCGCAGTCTCAGCCTACTGCACTCAGGTAATCCTTCTGCCTCAGCCTTCCAAGCAGTTGGAACTATAGGTGCCTGGACCACGCCTGGCCTTTTTTTTTTTTTAATTGTAGAGATGAAGCCTTGCCAAGTTGCCCAGGCTGATCTTGAACCCCTGAGCTCAGGCAATCGTCTTGCCGTCACCTCCCAAAGTGCTGGAAGTATAGATGTGAGCCACCATGTTGGGTTCTATTACAAAACTCTTAAAAGAAAACACTGGCCTTAATCTTCATGACCTTGAATTAGTCAATGATCTCTTAGATACAACACCAATAGCATGTGTCAAAAACGAAAAAAATTATGGAATTTTATCAAAGTTAAAAACTTTTGTCCCTCAAAGGACATCATCTATAAAATGAAAAGACAACTTATAGGTTGTGAAAAAATATTTGCAAATCATGTATCTGATAAGGAGCATGTATCTAGAATATATAAAAAATGCTTACAATTGTATAATAAACAACTAACCCAAAAAGTTGGAAAAGGGTGGAAAAACCCAAATGTCATCAACTGATAAATGAATAAATAAGATAATACATTCATATAATAAAATATTATTTAGCCATAAAAAGGAATAAAATACTGATATATGCTATAACATAGACACACCAAGAAAACTAACAAAAGAAACCAGACACAAAAGACTTTTCCTATTATATGATTCATTTACATGAAATCTCCATAATTTATATAAAATATTTAGAATAGAAAAATTGATAGAGAAAGAAAATAGATTAGTGGTTACCCAGAGATGGAAGGAGAGCTGGAAGGGAAATAAGGAGGAACTGCTAATGGGTACAAGTTTTCTTTTTAGGGTGATAAAAGTATTCTAAAACTAGATTATACTGATGGTTGCACAGCACTATAAATATACTAAAAACCATCAAATGGTATATTTTAATCTGGTAAACTTTATGGTATGCAAATAAGGTATCAATAAAGCTATCTAAAAATCTTAAAAAATGATGACAATATCAATCACTTACATTGACACATGTAATCACTTAATTCTTTACTTGAAAATATCACACAAGTACTTTTATCAAGCTCAGTATATTGAGTTTTGTATATAATATACTAAGCCCTTCAGTGTGTTTTTTCTTTTAAATTTTTTAGTCCTGAAATTCTAGCTTAATAATATCATTTTTTAACTCAGTTTTTCACCAGATGAACATAACTGTTTTTATTTTACTTTCATTTTATACATACATAAACGTCTTTTTGTGCTTGAAAATAAATGTCCACAGATGCATTTCTGGTGAAGTAAATAAGAAAAAAAGATAAATTATGGTTTCTCACAGAAGACTAAACTTAGAGCAACATGTCAAGTGTCAATGATAACCAAAGAGACAAATCAAACCCCAATGTTCTCTCCTAATCGGCACTTGTTTAATTCTACCTATTTTGCTGCTTATCACAACATTCATTTCTCTATAAATTCCAAGTACTTCACATACTATGTCACCAGCACTCAGATGCCAGATTACTCTGTTGTTCCCACACTGCTTATGTACCTACTCTATGAGCTTTGACCCCAAGCTGCTACATTCACACTGCCCTTCATACAAATGTTTGTAAATTATATCAAATGCTAAGTAAAAGGATAAAGAATATGTAACTGGCATCATTAACCCTGGCATCCTACAGGTAGACAAGATACTCTTGTAACAAAACTGATGTGGCAAATTCAATGAAGACTACAGGTATCTCTCACAGTACAAAGCAATTATTAAACTTCATGAATACACTGATTATTAAAGAACACAACAGCACAGAAAAATCTCTCCTTCAGATTTTGATTCCTATCATGTAGATATCAACACTCATAATATCTCTAGTATATTTCTTTTATTCAAATATCTTTAAGAAATAGGGGACAAGGGGACAACTGTAAAATCTTTAACTTCTGAAATCGGAAACTGGAACTCAAAACTGCATCCATCACATACTAAGGAAATATTTAAACCAAAGTGATTTATCAATATTTCAAGTATATGACAGATTATTAAGAAGGCAGCAAACATCTAAAAACCAGACTTTCCAGCCCCAGTCAAGCCTTCAGATGACAACTGAAGCTTCAGTCAATAGCTTAAGTATACTTTCCTGGAAGACCTTAAGTCAGAACCAAACAGCTAAGTCACTATTTAATTTTCAAAGTATGAGATCATAAATGTTTGTTATTTTAAGCCATTTAAAACAAAAAGCAGTGACTCACCATTCTTTATCCCCACTGAGTTTTAAATAAAAACCCATGGGTATAAATCACAGTTATATGAAATTATGTTGTATCACACACAAAACGTCCTAATCAAAAAAGTGCTCAGTAAAGAAATACGAAAGGAATTTTGCCGGGCTCGGTGGCTCAGCCTGTAATCCCGCGCCTTTGGGAGGCTGAGGTGAGTGGATTGCCTGAGCCCGCGGGTTCGAGACCCACCTGGGCAAGTGAGACCTCATCTCTACAATAAATCAAAAAAGTCAGCCGGGCGTGGTAGCGCGCGCCTGTAGTTCCAGCTACTTGGAAGGCTGAGGAGGAAGGATCGCCGGAGCCCAGCAGGTCGAGGCTGCGGTGGCCGGAAGCGGCCACTGCACTCCAGTCTGGGCGACAGAGTGAGACTCCAACTCAAAAAAAAAAAAAAAGAAATACGAAAGGAATTTTA